>JALPQI010013440.1:0-30761 GCA_025490895.1 Thaumatotibia leucotreta | reverse complement strand
CTTTAAAATGACAGATTCGTGTGGATTGGTTCCCTTTTGCATAATTACGTCCAACTATACAAATGTGCAATACAAACATGGACTACATGCATTACATAATTTAAGTAGCATAATTTTCAATAAAACAACCTGACTCAGATGACCGTAAGACCGTAACTATGGCAAAAAAAGACAGAAAAAAGTTGATTCACCCTACTGAACATCGGGACAGCATAGAAAGTAATAAAAATCCCATCAATAACATAAATGTGAAATGAGAGCCAAGTAATTATAATTAATAATAATATATGCCCTGGTTGTAGACTGCAACGATAAAAATAGGGAGATCTAAATGGGTGCCAAGTTCCTTGGTCAGTCCTAAAATTTAAAGTCAAGGTGGTACAAAATAGCTTTTTCACTTCTCATGCTCAAAAAGTGTACCTTTATGTCGTGCGTAGACGACATAAAATCGCATTTCATGTTCTAGAGCATAAAAGTAAAATTGTTTTCTAAGGCTAAGATGGGCAAAGGTAATCGGTCCCAACAGCCAAACAGTTAAAACATATTGCACAATTTTAGTGATCAATAAAATAGTATAGCTGTCAATTTTTTTTATATTTTTTTATTTAATATTAGAATTATGTATTTTCTGTCATTAAATTTAGTAAATCACATAAAATAGATATCGTTTATCGTTCAAAAATGCTCCGAAATGTTTGACTTGGCAGAAAACCGAGCATCTGAAGCCTGATCACAGGTTGAAAATTAAAAAAAATAATTAAAAAATGAGTCGGCGGGTATTGGTTGTATATTTTTTCTTCTTTCGCTTTATGACAACATAGTTGTGTAAATTGCAGTGAAAAATATATTTTACTATTTTACTTTCCTCGCAAACGAAGTGAAAAGTAGAGTATACAACACGGGCATAAATGTCCATTTTTATCCTCGTCTACTATTTTGGTCTTCGCTTCGCTCAGATCAAAAAATTGCCTCGGCTAAAAATGGGTCACTTTATGCACTTGTTATACAATCTACTATTCAAAAATGGTTCTCTTTTGTTGACAAGTTATCCTTCGATATATCTCACCTATGAATACCTATATAAGCTTTTGGGGCCATTATTTATTTTAGCTCCCGTTAACCCGTTATTTTAGTTACACTGTAGAAGTCGGTTTTATTGTTCAATATAACTGTAAAATTTACCATCTTTTGCATTTTTCTTTTTCAGGTCTAGTTCCACTGTAAGATAGCGATGACGATGGCTTTGATTTTTTTAAGGGTTAATGCAGTAAAAGTCGTATACAGGGTGGAAAGGGACGACGTTCCTTCCCGCTACCGACAGAGTCTACCAAACATTACGATGAACTTTAAGTATGGGACCAACATAGAAATATCAAAAAAAAAAAATTACCCCTCATACAAAGTCAGTGATCAGTTAGAATTCAATAGTATGGAAAAGTCAATTTTCCATGTACGCTTTCGATGTTGATCCCATACTGAAAGTTCATCGTAATGGTTGGTAGACTCGGTCGGTAGCGGGAAGGAACGTCGTCCCTTTCCACCCTGAAGATATTACGCTCTTGTTATTTTTAGAAATTAGAAATATTTTCGGGTTAATATTACGCAACAATATCTGTTTAACCCATTTAAACGTACAGGTGAATTCAGAGGGCCACTACAATCGAATATTTGGAATAAGCAGCTCTGTCAAACCGATTTAGACGTAATTAGTGACAAAGGTTTAATTATAATTGTTCGATAGTTAAGTTGTTTGAATTTTTCTAGCATGATCTATAAAATTTACATTTCAACGTTTACCTACACACAACTCCATAATGTTGATACAAAATCTAAAAATAAACTTTTATGCTTTTTCGAGTACGTACTCGGTAGTAATGAGAACGAGTACTTAGTTCTATCTTCTTAACCCCAATTCATCTACTACGTGTTATAGAATGTACAATATAACATTTTTTTCGTGGTGGGTAAGTAACTATTATAAAGATACGAAAATTCTGGAAAAGCCTGGGTAATGTATTTAGATCGGAAGTCTTCATATTTACGACTATAAATGGAAGATTCCCGAGCTACATTCGGAAAAAATAGCAGCTAATCTGCTGAATTTGTATCAAACACATGACTCAGCCAATAAGGGTGAAGAGACATAGGTATAGCAACATGCGTATCTACGCATTTTGACTATAGAAAATGGTCGTACAGTATGAGACCGCGTCCAACTTTACGCATGCTTACGCGATTCATGCTAAACGACCAATTTCAATAGTCAAAATGCGTACGCATGATGATATACGTGTCTTCACCCTAAACTAAACTATTGTCGTTATTAATATGCATGTTTTAGACAATCCACAATTGTATAAACGGGGCAGACCAGCGGGGCCCGTAATGTGGGCCGAGAACGGCGTGCACTGAACAGTGATACAAATCGGGTCGACACGCGTTCTGGCGTAATCACTTAATTATTGGGCGACACCTTAGCCCGGTAGGGCTGCCACTGTGAGAGAAAGAGCAGCAAGTATACAAATGTATCATTCATGTTATAGTAAATGAAATATTTAAATACACCAATGATCTAGTCCCACCCACGGTAAGCTCAATTAAAATTGTAACAAAATATTATATTACTATATCATGTAGGTCTATATAATGGCCGGGCTTTTATGGTGTAAGGTTGCGGATAATTGAAGTCAAAATAAATAAAAAGATGATGAGCAATAAAATCTCACCGAGAAAGTACATTTTCTTTGTTTGCTTTTCTGTCCTCCAAAATGATTTCTTTCACTGTTCTAAATTCGCCAGCCAACGTTTTTTGGTGCATTATATTATACTTACAACGAAATAAATAATTTGTAGCCTTGGTAGTGAATCACTTGCAGAAAATATTTGTACGTTTTAGGTACTTTTTATCTATTTAATTATGAACTGTATTAAACCATTTTACCTATTCAGAATCTTGCGTATATGAGTGCAAATAAAATAAGTCACAAACATTTTTTCAGTTCCGTTTACAATTTGTTCAATGACTTTGTTATTTTTTGTGAATGTTGTTAAGTGTATGCGTGATCCTAATATGATTATTTTATAATTTTTATTTCTAAGTACTCTTAGTTGGTTGAGGTTTGAGGTTAATCCTTATGCTGGGCCCGGTACAGTACCGTACATTTTGCGACAAGAATTTATTTTACTTTTACAGTCGCCACCCCTACCGCTACCCCACTGACCAAGCCTATTTTTATTATATCAATTTGAGGCCATTGAAGGCTTGTGTTTACGCTAATACGCTTATAATTGCGTCTTCTGATGTAAACCCACCCTTATCTGATCCAGCTTAACCTCAGTGCTAGGAAATATATTTTTAATGTCCCTCCTTAATGGTAGACTATGAATTCATTCCAATTTGATATCCTAATGGATTTCTGTGTTTATTCGAGTTTAATGAAGTTTTTAGATGACGGCAGATAAGTTATGATTAATTATGAATGTGACGCGTCGTTTATATTTATTACCTTTAATAGTTACGTGGTTTAGTGCCAGCATTACTTTAGGGGATTAAGTAATTATCATACATAAGTACAAAACAGAAACAGAAATATATTTATCTTTGCAATTTGAAAGCGTAGGCGAGATGACAGCGAATTCTCCCTGTGAGTGTACTTATCTACATTCAACCAATTGAAACCCAAGCTAGGCCTCTTCAGAATCATGTCAAAATTTTTATTTTTTATTTTTATTTTATATTTATTAGGCACACTAAACAGACATAGTACAATAATAGCATGAACATAAGCAGCAAATACACAATGGCTTATAGACTAGCACGACATCCAAAGCAAGTGTACACAGCATGTTTTACAGATAAGCGCAAAAAGTAAAAATAACAAGTAATAGGTAGTAAGAAATTTCAAACAATCTGATTTATAACTTCACTTTGACTTGGTTCTTGAATGGCCTATCTAGGTTAGGTTAGGATCCAATTGACTGTACCTAGTGCCTAACAGATTGGCTGGGATGAGGTCATACTGATTTTTCCGCATGAACACAGACAATTCGTTGTCAAGTCAAGTCAAGTCAAACTATTCTTTATTCAAGTAAGCTTATTAATAAGCATTTTCGAATCGTCTGACATTATCAAGAGAGAGAAAAAAAATCTACTACTGGTTCAAACCCTACTATCCGTTCCTGAGAAGAACCAGTAAGAAACTCAGGTGGACTTACTTTTTTCAAAACAGTATAGTAATACATCTTATTAAAATAACATGCATTAAAGAATTTATTACATAAAAAAAATATATATAATAGACATTTTTATAAAAAAGAGAAATAAATAAAGAATCATAATATTAAACAAAAATAATTCTGATTGTACATGTTCACAATATTATTAAGCATCTATATCTATACAGAACTATATCTATATCTATACAGAATAAAGAAAACTTAAGATTTAGAGATGTAAAAGGTCTCTAATCGTCATGATTTTAACAATAATAATAAAATAGAAAATTAACAATTTAGTGACAATCACAAAGCAACTATTCTTATTATATAAAAGACAACAGCCAATACCTATTTAAACATGACATCACAGTAAAATAAACTCATATTAAATTAAACTAGAGATATATAGTATACTCTCTAATGTCAATAATACATAATTTTGGAGATGTAAAGTGTCCCCAGTGTCAGTTAATAAATAATAATAATAATGATTTGGAGGTGTAAAGAATCTCCAAATGTCAATAAAAAGTAAATAAAAAGGTGTATGAAACAAATGTTTCATGTCAGAAGACAGTTAAACTAACAGTCTTGTAAACTAGTGCTACAGAATACATAATTATTATGTATCCAATAAGTCAAAATTTTGATATATAAGGAGATGAATGGGCTCCATGGTGAAATAAATATGAAGTGTGGAGATGTAAAAGGTCTCCACGGTCAAAGAAATTAGATGCTAAGAATAATAAATAAAATTAATAATTTTGGAGGTGTAAAGGCTCTCCAAACGTCAAAAAAAAAAAAAAAATAATAATTATAAAGAGGCTGTTAAGCTAACAGTCTTATAAGCTAAGTCTACAAAATACATAACTAATATGTATTCAAGTCAATGTCATGTAAATCTAAGACAGCTCTTGAGACTGAAGACACGGCCATGGTTCCTTGTCATTCAAGTAATCGTCAACTTTATAATAACCCTTTTTGAGAAGACCATTTTTGATGTACATTTTGAATGCATTATAGGGCAGTTCGCATGCCTCTAAGGGTACTTTGTTGAAAAAGGTAACACAGTTTCCAACAAACGACTTTTTTACTTTCTGTAGACGAAACTTGGTAACCAATAACTTATGCTTGTTCCGTGTATTGCGGCTGTGAATGTCAGAAAGCTTCTTAAAGGATTTAATATTCTTATGTGTGTACATTATCACATCCAGTATGTATTGTGAAGCTACTGTGAGAATATCTATTTCCTTAAATCGTTCTCTCAGTGAGTCGCGAGAGCTCATATTGTAAATGGATCGAATAGCTCTCTTCTGAAGAATGAAGATGGTGTCCAAATCTGCTGCTTTGCCCCAAACCAGTATGCCATAAGACATAATACTGTGAAAGTAACTAAAGTAAACTAGGCGAGCTGTCTCCACGTCAGTGAACTGTCGGATTCTTCTAACTGCATACGCGGCAGAGCTCAGCCTTTTTGCCAGGGTAGATATGTGAGGAGCCCATTGCAGATTGCTGTCCAAGGTAAGGCCCAGAAAAAGTGCATTATCAACAAGGTCTAGCTTCTCGCCATTTAACGTGATAATAGTTTCAGACTTTCTTACATTTGGAAGCGAGAATCTTACACATTTGGTCTTCTTCGCATTAAGAAGTAAATTATTTGCTGTGAACCACTCTGATACCTCTTTCAAAGTTTCATTGACTTGTCTGTAGTCAATTTGTTTTCTGTCAACTTTGAAAATTAATGATGTATCATCAGCAAACAGAACTATATCACATTTATCTTTTACAAGGTTCGGCAAGTCATTTATGTACACCAGGAAGAGGAAAGGCCCCAGAATAGAACCCTGAGGTACTCCAAGCTTTACAGTCTTGCCACAAGACTCAGTTCCATTTACAACCACTTTCTGGGTTCTTAAATTTAAGTAAGAACAGACAAGGTCGAGAGCTTTCACTGACAATCCATAGTATTTTAGCTTGTGTAGTAGTGTATCATGATCCACGCAATCGAATGCTTTGGAGAGGTCGCAGAAGACACCAATAGCATCTTGCGAATTTTCCCAGGCGTCGTAAATATGCTTGATTAGTACTGAGGCGGCGTCTGTAGTTGAACGACCTCTTGTAAACCCAAATTGCTGATTCTGAAGCAGTTCATTCCTGTTGAAATGTTGAACCAGTTGGTTCAATATGATTTTCTCAAACACTTTACTCAAAACAGGAAGTAAGGAAATAGGTCTAAAGTGTCCAAGGTCATATTTGTTTCCTGATTTAAATAGAGGAATCACTTTGCTATACTTCATTAGATCAGGAAACACACATTCTCTTACACAAGCATTAAACACATTTGCTAAGTACGGTGCAATAACATCGATAACAGATTGCATGACTTTCACAGAGATTCCCCAAAGGTCTTCGGAGTTCTTCAATTTCAAGGACTTGAACATTTTGATGATCTCATTTGGGTCAGTATATTGAAAGTGTAAATCTTTGTTCCATCGGTTGATATTGTTCATATCCAAGAATGAGCCAGCCTTAGACACAGACGAATTCAAGTTTTCAGTAGTATCTTTGGCTATGTTGATGAAGAAGTGTTGAAAGGCGCCAGCAACGTCCAAGTCCGCAGTCAAGATTTGGTCATCCACTCTCAGTTTATATTGGCCATCACGGGGTTTTGCCTTTCCAGTTTCAGAGCGTATCACATTCCAGGTCGCTTTTACAGTGTTGTCTGCCTTCTTGACTTTGTTACTTATATAGGCAGACTTGGCAGCGGCGCAAACTTTCTTAAACACTTTGGAATAATTCCTTACGTATTCCAAGAATTTCCCATCATGGTTATGATTTCTCATTTCATAAAGCTCATACATTCTATTCCTGCTTTTATGGATGCCAACAGTAGCCCAATCGCCAAACCTTGTTTTTACTGAGTCTTGCTTCAATGTTTTGAGCTTGAAAATATTTTTGTGTACAGTTTGTATGACATTCGAAAGCTCCTTGTACAGTGCATTAGGATCTTTCGTTTCGGGAATGAGTGCCTGTACCCTGGAATTAACATCTTCTCTAAATCTTTCCATCCGAGTTACAGTGATGGGCCTATATGTAATTACTTGCTGTTGTTTCACAATATTGACTTCGAAGTAGGCTTTTTGACCACAGTGATCCGAGTTAAAGAGTTGTGCGCTCGCGACCACGATATCGGTACACGCTTGCGACGATATCGCCGTGCATTCGCGACAAAACTGCTGCGCGCTCGTCTCGCTTTCAAGTCAGCTGTGAATATATACAGGGTGTTTTTTTTTCGACCGTTCAAATTCTACATAGTGAATGTGTAGGTCATACTGACCAACTTTTACTATGGGGACAACGTCGAAATCGCGAAAAAAAAATCAGCTGTTTCATACAAATTGGCGGCATTACGCCGGCCAAAATGTATGAAACAGCTGATTTTTTTCACTACGTAGAATTTGAACGGTCGAAAAAAAAACACCCTGTATTTCTAAAATCTTTTTTTTGGAATTTTAATAGTTCATCCTGTCTTTATAAGCATTTGAGATGTGGGTCGGGAGACAAATGGAAGGCATAAGTTGGAAGAATAAAGTAACGAATGAGGAGGTGCTGCGTAGAGTGGATGAGACAATCATGAACACCATCGAAGTGAGACGCGGGAAGATGATTGGACACTTGATTCGTCACGACCATTTCTTCAAAACCATCCTTGAGGGCAAGATAGAAGGTAGAAGAGGGAGAAGCAGACCAAGACGAAGCTACATGGACCAAGTGATGGAAAGAGCGGGCGTGGTGTCGTATCAGTGTCTCAAAGTGCTAGCACAAGATAGAGAGGGCTGGAAGTTACTCCACCGACAAGAGAATATCTCTTAAATTTATGATGATGATGATGATGATATAAACTCTACTAAGTGTCAATTCTATCAGGTTTAACGTGGTTTAACCTTAAATGAATTAATTTATAACATAATATATTTTCCGCGAACTACTTTTTTATGATATTAAGTCATAAACACTAAAGTAATACCTATATAATATCGACCATTATGCCCTCTGGGTGAACTAACTCGATAATCTTAGCGTTAGCTTAGGACTCACAAACCATGTGATAACACGTCATCCGTTGGCTAAGTTATCGTCTTTCGGTGGTATAATACTGGTTATAAGGCCACTTATGTTGTAAAATTATCTAATGAGGCTTTACAGCTACGTTACGGCTATTGGCTATTACTGATATTCTTACATTACTTATATTTTATGTAGGTAGTTACATTAAATAATAACATAAAAACAAATGTCTAATACATGGGTAAGAACAGTTAGCATAAAAAGTAGTCTACTTACAATTTTTCGAGTTATTTTGTGGCAAGAAAATCAAGTCGATCACATTTTTGTTTACATAAAAAATATGGCCTAACACAGAGTCCATTATCACGCTGCAGTGCTGCCCATCATCAATCGTCTATCAAAGAATGGTTGGTGACACTTCAATCTCTTAGTCGACTCTTACGACACCCGCGGGAAGTGTTGGGATGGTGACAAATGAATTCTTACTGCCGTCACCACGTCGCATGCTTATCTAAAGATACACATTTCTAAGATGATATACATATATTGAATCGTGTCAAATAGACATCTTAATTTTTTGTCAATAACTAAACTTACAAGTTTCCTGTTAATTATAAACTGAAGTTCCGTTATATTTTTATTACATAATATTATATCGTCTTCGCTCGACATACGACTAGCCAGTTGGTCGGGCCGCCAGATGCCCATAAGCATCACATTATAGCTGTTATACCACTATTAAACCTAGCCATAACACTTATGCCTTTAAATTTACATCAAATTATATGAGCTGACGTTTAAATTAGCTAATGAAGTAATGACAAAGGTTTCCTTTAGTTTGGGAATTAACATTTTTAATTGTACGTTACGGTTTTTGGCCGTAGTGTTGGAAAGGTAATTTAAGAGGCCAATTTAAATAAAGATGTTTTCTGAGACTACGAGTATAACTTTTTTATAATTTCGTGTTAATTACGTGTTCCTATTACGATTTTACAACAGGTAGGTAAGTTGTTACTTTAGAGATGTATTATGTAGTTTAGATAGATCCTAACGGAAAAATACACAAAATTACATAGTACCACGGTAGGCTCAATAAGGCTTGTGATGTGGGTACTAAGCGATAAATATGTAATGTATTGATATTAAATAGATATATAGATACCTATAAATAGGTAGACGTGCCTGCAACACTTGAGGTTCCAGGTTCAAATTTCGGTGAGGGCTTAATAGAGCTATGGTGAGGTTGATTCGTGTAAGAATGTACCATGCTATTTATTTATTACATGGTATTAAAAAGAATCGTAAAGTGGAAATACATGGCAAAAAACGCGTCATTTGAGATCAAAAATCAGCGTCAAAAATCCCCGAAATTTGCGAACATCGGTGGTTTGCGGTAGCAGGCCTGAGAACTTCGAAATTTGAAAATTTTGTTCATCTATCTCTGTCATTCCGATGATCTCTTGTTTGGAGCGACATACAAATTGGCGGCATTACGCCGGCCAAAATGTATGAAACAGCTGATTTTTTTCACTACGTAGAATTTGAACGGTCGAAAAAAAAACACCCTGTATTTCTAAAATCTTTTTTTTGGAATTTTAATAGTTCATCCTGTCTTTATAAGCATTTGAGATGTGGGTCGGGAGACAAATGGAAGGCATAAGTTGGAAGAATAAAGTAACGAATGAGGAGGTGCTGCGTAGAGTGGATGAGACAATCATGAACACCATCGAAGTGAGACGCGGGAAGATGATTGGACACTTGATTCGTCACGACCATTTCTTCAAAACCATCCTTGAGGGCAAGATAGAAGGTAGAAGAGGGAGAAGCAGACCAAGACGAAGCTACATGGACCAAGTGATGGAAAGAGCGGGCGTGGTGTCGTATCAGTGTCTCAAAGTGCTAGCACAAGATAGAGAGGGCTGGAAGTTACTCCACCGACAAGAGAATATCTCTTAAATTTATGATGATGATGATGATGATATAAACTCTACTAAGTGTCAATTCTATCAGGTTTAACGTGGTTTAACCTTAAATGAATTAATTTATTCTCAGGATAGTGCTTTTATTATTTATTCCAATAATAAAAGCACTATCCTGAGCATAAAACATAAAAGTAACATTTGGAAGCATAATAACTAACGCCTTAAAAAGATGGACGGCCGATAACCCCAAATGAAAAGTGGGCAAACCGAATTAAATCATTCCAGACGCCTCGGAATCATTTCGAAATGAATATCTTCATTTACATACGTCGTAATTACTGGATATTTAGTGTATAATTCATGAGTTATTAGCGTTCTTGTTTATTTTACGGTGCATGAACAAGCTGGTGAAGGGAAATTGAAACTAGTTGAAATAAATAGGTATTCAGACAAGTTTATGAAATTTATGAATACATTGACTTGTTTGATAATCTACAGTTACCGGTACCTAATACAGTACAGTAGGCTTACTGCGAACTTCGATATTCGTTGTCGAGCATTTGTCTCTGTCGCTCCAAACAAGAGATCATCGGAATGACAGAGATAGATGAACAAAATTTTCAAATTTCGAAGTTCTCAGGCCTGCTACCGCAAACCACCGATGTTCGCAAATTTCGGGGATTTTTGACGCTGATTTTTGATCTCAAATGACGCGTTTTTTGCCATGTATTTCCACTTTACGATTCTTTTTAATACCATGTAATAAATAAATAGCATGGTACATTCTTACACGAATCAACCTCACCATAGCTCTATTAAGCCCTCACCGAAATTTGAACCTGGAACCTCAAGTGTTGCAGGCACGTCTACCTATTTATAGGTATCTATATATCTATTTAATATCAATACATTACATATTTATCGCTTAGTACCCACATCACAAGCCTTATTGAGCCTACCGTGGTACTATGTAATTTTGTGTATTTTTCCGTTAGGATCTATCTAAACTACATAATACATCTCTAAAGTAACAACTTACCTACCTGTTGTAAAATCGTAATAGGAACACGTAATTAACACGAAATTATAAAAAAGTTATACTCGTAGTCTCAGAAAACATCTTTATTTAAATTGGCCTCTTAAATTACCTTTCCAACACTACGGCCAAAAACCGTAACGTACAATTAAAAATGTTAATTCCCAAACTAAAGGAAACCTTTGTCATTACTTCATTAGCTAATTTAAACGTCAGCTCATATAATTTGATGTAAATTTAAAGGCATAAGTGTTATGGCTAGGTTTAATAGTGGTATAACAGCTATAATGTGATGCTTATGGGCATCTGGCGGCCCGACCAACTGGCTAGTCGTATGTCGAGCGAAGACGATATAATATTATGTAATAAAAATATAACGGAACTTCAGTTTATAATTAACAGGAAACTTGTAAGTTTAGTTATTGACAAAAAATTAAGATGTCTATTTGACACGATTCAATATATGTATATCATCTTAGAAATGTGTATCTTTAGATAAGCATGCGACGTGGTGACGGCAGTAAGAATTCATTTGTCACCATCCCAACACTTCCCGCGGGTGTCGTAAGAGTCGACTAAGAGATTGAAGTGTCACCAACCATTCTTTGATAGACGATTGATGATGGGCAGCACTGCAGCGTGATAATGGACTCTGTGTTAGGCCATATTTTTTATGTAAACAAAAATGTGATCGACTTGATTTTCTTGCCACAAAATAACTCGAAAAATTGTAAGTAGACTACTTTTTATGCTAACTGTTCTTACCCATGTATTAGACATTTGTTTTTATGTTATTATTTAATGTAACTACCTACATAAAATATAAGTAATGTAAGAATATCAGTAATAGCCAATAGCCGTAACGTAGCTGTAAAGACTCATTATATAATTTTACAACATAAGTGGCCTTATAACCAGTATTATACCACCGAAAGACGATAACTTAGCCAACGGATGACGTGTTATCACATGGTTTGTGAGTCCTAAGCTAACGCTAAGATTATCGAGTTAGTTCACCCAGAGGGCATAATGGTCGATATTATATAGGTATTACTTTAGTGTTTATGACTTAATATCATAAAAAAGTAGTTCGCGGAAAATATATTATGTTTCGATTTTTAGTATGAAGCAACAGCTGAATTTCAGGTTGATTTTTTAGTCACTGGCCAAATTTTAGAGAGTTCATTCTGAGGTCATATTCATGTACTTTTACTATGGGACCGAAATCCGATTCGAGAAAAAAATCTGATGACCATATATTTCCGCCTATTAATACCTCAGGGTTTGTATGGAACGTCAGATTTTTTTTCGCGACCCCTATCGTCGCCCTGTCCATTGCATTTTAGGTGGCTTTGAGCGTTCTTATGAAGCCCATTGTAAGCGACGATTTCAGTACCATACTTACGTCATCACTGGCAACAGACACAGATCAAAAACTTTCCGTCTTCAAACACAAAACGTTGTTGTGCCCTAGGGCCTAAAAATATAAAATAGTACCCTTACTGTGCACGACGCACCTACTTATAACAGAGCCCTTTTTGGAATACTTTTTTATATTTTTTGTATATTTTAATACCTACCAATTGTTTTGTGATTCATTTTTGACATTCTGCTTTGAATAATCCTAGAATAAACATCCTCTGGCCAGCGCCAGTTTTTCTTTCTCATCATTAACACTTACAGCTTCATAAATGTATATGACCCACCAAAACATTGGAAGTAAGTATCTAGGCACAGAATATATGATCTAGGTACGGCGGACCAATATACATAATTGGACAGTAATTTATACGTATATCCTCGAAAGTAATTACTAAATATATGCCATCTCTAAAAGTGTTGTTATAGTTTTGCACCCATAGTTCCGGTCACTGAGTATGTCCATAAGCAGAAGGCAACACAAAGCCTATTTATTTTTAAACCGTCGCGACGAATCGGCGCGGGAGTGCGGCGCGTTAACAATTTTAAACGTGCGCAAATTACACGCCACGTGGTCACTATGGCCGCTGGGGCCTACCTCGAACCAAGATCTTGGCTCTCTTTTACACTTGTAAATTCATGCGTAAGTGGGACAGGGTGGTAACACGTCGATAGCCGTCGGGGTAGACCTTCTGGGTTGCCACTTGCATAGAAAATGCGATCCTCAACGAATTTGAGTGATAAAAGTACTTGGCCTACGAACAAGTAAAACAAGGAAGCCGCACGGCATACTAAATTATTGCCTTTTAATAATCACCAAATTAAAAATTTAAAAAACCGACTTCAACCGGTTTCTCCAAGATTCCCGATTTGTTTCCATCATTGGTTTCCTCAAATCCTACTTTCTAAATGCACATTCTTGTAAATGAATGAAAATTACCAAAAGCGCCATACATGTACCTATAACAATTGAAGAGATCCCTCGATTTCTCCAAGATCCCATCATCAGACCGCAACTTGGTGCCAACGGGACCATCTCGGGGTAATACACGTTCGATCACAAAAAGAAATTTTAAAATCGGTTCACTATTCTCGGAGATATCAGGTAACATACATACAACAAAAAAAAAAAAAAAAAATTCAGTCGAATTGAGAACTTCCTCCTTTTTTGAAGTCGGTTAAACACGGTCCTGAATTCTAGTTGACAAGTGTCACACCCTCTTCAATGCATCACGGTAATGAATATCAACATCAACGTATAAAAAAATAAACCGCTATTTAAAAATATTCGTGTTATGATTGGTCCATCAAAGTTTTGATTGGCTATATTCTATTATAAACATTTGACAAAGATGTTGCGGCGAAATATGCGCGGTGTTAAGAAAAGCGCTATGTCCTGCCCATCTTGGCACATTTGAACAATTGTTTTAGGGGGCAATTTTGAGCTGGCGTTACACTTCCATGTTATATATGCTCGCAATACTTAGCAGTTGTCCTCGCCTTGTTCGACGATTCAGTGTTCTTGCGTGGATTGTGATACCCTCTGAACGCCTACCGCGAATATATAAAAATCTACAATTTCTAGTATTCGATTTGGAAGGCTTTGGGCTGAAGCCGAGACGCAAATGCTGATAAAATTGGTAAGACATAAGGTATGAGCTTTACTTTATTATTTCACGTCTCTTTAAAATAAACGATGTCATTGTAAATGTTGTCACTTGTGGAAAAAGCATATCTATTGGTAGGATCTTCGGCCAAGGATGCCATCGTAACAAATACTACCTTTAATACTTGGAATTAGGGAGGGTGCTATGATGGACCCTTAAACGATTAAGTATCGTCTGAAACCGCCATAGTTCAGAAATGGAATAGGCATGATGACTGGCAAGTCAAATCAGCATCTTTTTTCGAACTGTCAAAACGATCACCACTATGATGCCACTATGGAATTTTATATGAAATACTCAAAAGTGACGTCACCGTTGAGTACTGCCAAATGACCTACTCTTTTAAGTTCTTTTCAATTTATTAAATAGAAGTTCTGTACAAAAATTACTGCAATCTACATCTTAGTAATAATTTCTTCGTGTTTTATGTCGTGCATAATGTTAAATAATTTATTTTAACTACAGTCATCATCCCTATTGATGCGTAAATAAACAGGCTTAGCCTTCGAGGCTTTTTTGACGAACAGTGGCCTCCAAAGCTGTCAAAATCTAAACCAAACAATTATTTATTCAAGTAAGAATATTATTCATGAGCTGTTTTGAATGGCCTGACAAAATAGCAAGTAAAAAAAAGAAACTACTACCCGTTCTAACCCTATACCACTGACCTGAGAAGAACCAGTAAGAAACTGTACTCTGGCAATCCAGCCCGTCAGTTGAAAAGGCGACAAATTAAAAAATGTAGAGATGGCCAGATTATGTAACAAGCTAGTTGACCAGAGTATAGTTGTTGTCAGCACAATCAGCTCTATTAATAAGAAAATTTTAATACCACTCTCTCTTTCAACAGTTCCTCATCGATATATTATAAACAACTGAAACGGCAAAATGTTGCCAGTTGACTTTATTCTTTTGTTTTCCGAAACTCTTACGCTGCTGGTGCCCATGTAAAGACGATCTTAACAACTTAGTAGCTTAGGTTCATTTTGTTTTTGAAGGTTGTAAGTGTATGAATTGTGAAAACGGCCTGCTTTGATACATGAGATGCGTGTAATATGCCGTAATTGCTCAACGCGTCTGGATCAGCCTAATGAAGCGTTTGACGACGGGAATTTAGTTTCGGATGGCATTTTTTAATGCTTTACTTTATTATGCATGTTTATTTATATTTCATTACACGAAACAACTCTACAGTCCACCAAAAATAAATACAAAGTATAAGTAGAATGTTGCTGCATTTAATTTAGACGTAAGTATGTTTTGTCTATATTAAATTAACATCTTTTAATACAACGTACAGACATTATATTAAAGAAGTAAGGAAAAAAATATGTTTTTTTATTGATTATTGATAGTCAATAAAGAAAAATCTGTTGAATTGACAGAGGTTTCTCCTTTTGAGAGTTTCGCTAGTAGGTAGTCACGTGTAAAAAATTGGCATATAAACTTTGTATTATTTATTCAAGATACTCTACTCAAAACAAAATACATACATGACATGACATGTGATGTAATGTTGTTTCAGCTTTTTGTTTCAGATTATATCCACTGAAGAACATTTATTGAAACCTGCATCAAGGGATGGAAATAACTGATGGAAGCGACAAAGCATTGGATGAAAACAAAATTTATTTAATTTACAAACCTATTTGATTTCTTCACACCAGGAAACAGAATAAAGTGAAAATATATTAGTCCGAAACCTAAAAGCTGGTCATCCTTACTTGACTTATCTAGTTAACAATTATCTACCCTCAAAGTGCACACTTTCTGCCGTAAACAAATAATAGCAATTTGATTGCAATAAAGTGTTTTCATGTGCAATAAATATAATGTTAACATAAATATTACCCTACTTCTCCTAATTTCAGTACCTAAATGTGGTGATTTTAGAGAAAAAAATTGTATAACAATTGGAGCAGCATTTTACCGAGGAGAAATTTCATAAGTTTCTAAACTTCCATAGACAATATTTTTGGAAACTAAATTCAACAAATAATCTCATCAAGCCAAGAGCGTAGGGGAGAGTGGGTAGGATTCGTACACTTTTTACTCTATGCCTCGTAGAAAAAAAAGTACTAGCAATTTTTAAATGAAATCAATGCTGCTTGGTGGCTATATTATCTGGCTTTAATAATAGTTCGGCTTAGAGCTAATAAGAAGTGGGGAAAGAACGTCAGATAGTTTTTCCCAAAAAATGAAAATTGTACGAAAGCGCCCCATGCGTGGGGTACCTTCGTACGTAGTATTTTTTACCACAGTACTAGTTTTTTTCTCAACTGTCTGTATTTATTTACAAATATTTTTTTCATATATCACCGACTTTATTTGGAAATAACAATATTCTCACTAAACAAAAATATTGGGGTACATTCGTACAGTAAGGATTCTCATACATTCTTGGCTGTACGAAGGTACCCCAACCAAAAATGAAAAAGTTAAAACAAAAAATAAAAGTAACCGGTATCCTAATCATAAAATAAACTATTTCATTTGTAGTTCAAATATTAGCTTATGAAGTATATTTAATTACGTTTGTAACTGAGCAAAGCTTTCTGAAATAAATGCATTTAAAAATGACTCTTATAATTACTTGGAGGTGTCAAAAACACGTTTTAATTTCTGGTGAGCGGCAGTTTTGACGAATCGTCAAAATACATACGCGCATTTAAATTTGAATATATTTATATGTTTATTTATTCTGGGAACCATTACTTTAGGAATTTTGTTTACTAAAATAAATAAAAAAATAGTTTCAAATCAATTTCCATGAAATTAACAAAGTTATAGTAATTATTTTTAATACCAGTGACTTTGCGCGCCTATTTTATAGCTCAATCTTCAGTTCGTCGACCGTGTATTAGACATTACGAATTACAAAATCAATACTCATCCAAATAATCACCAAATTAAAAATTTAAAAAACCGACTTCAACCGGTTACTCCAAGATTCCCGATTTGTTTCTATCATTGGTTTCCTCAAATCCTACTTTCTGAATGCAAATTCTTGTAAATGAATGAAAATTACCGAAAGCGCCATACATGTACCTATAACATTTGAAGAGATCCCTCGATTTCTCCAGGATCCCATCATCAGACCCCAACTTGGTGCCAATGGGACCATCTCGGGGTAATACACGTTCGATCACAAAAAGAAATTTTAGAATCGGTTCACTATTCTCGGAGATATCAGGTAACATAGATACAAAAAAAAAAAAAAAATCTCCTCCTCCTTTCCTCTCCTCCTTTTTTTGAAGTCGGTTAATAAAATAGAATTTCAATATTTTAGGCCCAGGTGCCTATGAATCATAGATATATGAAAGAGAGAGATTTGTAACGAAGCGAAATTGTAATGAGTCTCGGTGTCTCCGAGGTCGGGCCTTTGCCACGCTGTGATTGGCTACAGCGCTACCATATGACGCGGCACTAGAGATGAGGCTACGTCGATAAATTATTATCCATAGATATTTGATAAGGCCGGAATATTAAGAAAAACATTAAAATCGATCTATCATTTAATAAGAAATAAATACAGATTAAAATATCGCATTGGACGATGTATCTAAACTTTATAAACATTATGTTATCCGTCGCGCCCTTTTTAGCGCGAAAATACCGGCCGTCCTAGAGCCCAACGGTCTGGCCAAGGACGAAGGCAAGAGGCCTGACGGAATGACGCTGGTGCCCTGGAGCATTGGCCGGCCGCTAGTTTGGGACGCCACCTGCGTTGACACTCTGGCGCCGTCCCATGTTTCGGTCACCGGCGTTGCTGCTGGCGCCGCGGCATCATTAGCCGAAAGTCTCAAGCGCCGCAAATATGCTGCTTTAGGAACCAGCTACATATTTGCGGCGTTTGGTGTGGAGACCTTGGGGCCATGGGGCCAAGTGCACATGGACTTTTTAAAGATCTAGCGGCTCGCCTAAGAGAGACCTCAGGCGGCCAGTACCTTGCACAGCGTTTAAGTATAGCTATACAACGGGGGAATGCGGGCAGCCTTCTGGTACCTTGCCCACTGACGGCGATTTAGGCCAATTTTTTTATTTATAGGTAGTTAAGTTAAGTCCTTATATTGTTTGTTTTCATTTTATGTCGTTTAATAATAAATTAGAAACTTTTTTCTTACTTTCGTGTCGGATCTGGTTTGTAAATAATAAACTACAGAATGTCAATTATAAACATATATTTGAATATGAACAAAGCAATTTATTAACGACATTATCTTAATTGTGGCTGGGAATCACATGAACAAATAATTATTTAGACCCTTAATAAACGTAATGTTATCAGCCGTTTCCGCGATGGTCACATATTTAAATAAAACAATTTCAACCTTTGACAACGGTTATTGTAAAAGGCTCAAAATAATATAATACGCGATATAATCTATTTATATTGTTTTACCTTTATGAAGATAAGATATTGATACAAAGGTCAAAATATGAAAGAAAAATTGAATATAATCAAATACATCAACAATTTATCGACCCTATTTGTCATCGGCACGGTCAGTCGTACCTCTAGTTCGCGGCCTGCTCGCAGCGGCCGTACCAAGAAATGACAGGACGGTTGTGGATATCGCTAGCAATTGGATACATTGCACGGTCACTTACCAAATTGCAACTTGCTTGCTATTCTAAGCCGTCAATGTAAAACGCACATACAATTGGTACGCCCAAGTAAAATCATTATGACATTTATGTCAGCGGTTTGTTGTTATATATTATTTGTAAAAATACGTGGTTTTGTCAACTAATAACTAAAAAAATCAATACTTTCATGTGGTACGTGACTCAATAGTCCTTGAAATGTTTATTTACACTCCTATTTTTACAAGAAATAACGGCACAATTCGGCATTTTGCGGAAATGTCCGAGCTCATCCTGCAGTCGCGGGTAAGTTGCGACTGGCTCATAGGGCGCGCATCTATCACACTGTAAAGGCCTATCGGCCATAACGCTGCGACATGTTCCATGCCACCGTTAGCTATCTATACTGATTTGTGCTATGAATAGTATGAATCTGACAGCTGTGTGGACCAGACGTAGGCGTCTGGTCCACTGGTAGAATAGGCTCTAGCGCCGCCTGGTGGCAGAGAAAATGTCGGAAACCCTCATTTAAAGAATGTTTTGCAACCACTACATTGCTAATTTGGAGTTTAGAATCTTGTTTATTAGTTAGAATAAGAAAGGCTGTATAAATACTAAAAGTACCCTAATTTAACAGTGTAATAATTATTTTAAATCCATCTAGGGCTTTAACAGCTATTGCTTGCTAATTATTCAAGTATATGTAGGTACTCTAAAGGTACATAATGTACAGCAAGCAAATAAAAAGGCAATAACACCGCCATGTTGTCGAACTAATTGGCCGTCTTATCGACGTACATAAAGCGGGTTCGACCATAAACCAGCGGCTTAAGGGCTCTACACACGGCACCGATTTATGAACGCAACCGACAGTACAAATCTACTGGGGTATGTAAATAAATGTCAAAAGCACATTGCAAAAGTTGGTCTTTAAAAACATAAAGTTAATTTAACTATGTGCTGTTATTCAAGTACAAATGTATATACTTCATTTTAAATACCATGACCCGATGCCACATAAAACTTTGCAGTGAGATCGGGCCATGTTATTTGGAATGGAGTATACCTACATATTAAACGATTCCTTTCAGGCGAACGTAGCTTAAATGAATAGCCTTAAATTATTAACCGGAAAATGGTGAATTTCCAGCCATGTAGAGCGAAACATTCTAATTTTACAAAATAGGTATAATAGATATCTAACTTTCGTTATAAAAAAGTCCAACCTACTGGTGCTACATTGCTCGGTCGCTATGAAGTCAATCCTGACAGCTGTCATTTCAATACATTATTTGTCAAAAAGTGACATTGTTGACAGATAATGTATTGAACTGACAGCTGTCAGGATTGACTTCATAGCGACCGAGCACTGGCCTACTACCGCGAAAATCGAAATACATTTTGAGGGTTTTTCTCTGTCACTCAAACGAAGGCGTCATTGGAGTGAGATCCTCGAAATTTACGAATTTCGTTTTTCGCGGTAGGGCCGCTGTACTTAATTATGATGCAGATGGCTTCCTAACGCAACTGGAAGTGAAAGCGTTATTAGACATGACAGAGACAGGAGGATTATGAGCCAGGAGGGGCTTAATCGAAGGAGATAATACAAAAGGCTGTCGCGTACGACAACTTGCATTGCAACTGACAGTGACATTGGCAGTAGAATGCTTTTACTTGTCTGTCCCAGTTCAGTTTAGGAGCTATGAGCAGGTTCAACAATACAACCTCATGTCAGCCAAAATTCGGCCATTGCTGGGTCCTAATGCAATGCTCGCCGAAACTATTGGTCTTATGCTATTTCCCTAGGTGAATCTGCAAGATTTTGACCAGGTCGTCGAGCCTTATGAGAGGTCTACCTGGGGGTTACCATGACGTACTAATGCGATTCAGTTTAGGTTCAGGGCAAGGGACAGTGATATACGCTCGTATAGCCTTGTCCCTTTCTTTCCGCTTTAGTACGTCATGGTAACCCCCCTGATCACTATTTTTTCCGATACGTGGTAGTTTTTGCCCCATCGGTCATTCCTCTAGCAATAAAAAACAATGTACCTACTTGAAATAAAACTCGCGGAAAAAGTGACAGCCGGTTGTCGTGTCTGTAGCCCCCTTTACGACGATTTTCTGCGGTGTTACATCTATAATTGACAAAGAATTGAAACTAATTCGTTTCCAGTGGAGTCGATTGCTGTAATTGTTATGGTTTTAGTATGGACAATTATACAGGTTTACAACGTTGGTTACGGGTAAATATGTATTGTTTTGTTAAAAATGGAGTTTACGCCGCGCGGCGTCGCATGCGGGTCGTTAAAATTATATTTCTTGGGGTTCCGTAGCCGTGTTACCAAAGCTCTGAAAGTTTGCAAAAATCTGTTCGTTGCCTCTAATTTCTGAGCCCACGAGTTCAAAAACATGAAGTTATATGGGTTTACATTTAAAGTATTAATAGACGTTCGAATATGGTCCGCTCCGCACAGCGAACTTGGTCCGCTCAGTACGTGCGCTCGACTCGCCACACCATCGCACCGTTCAAAAACGGTCCACTGCTTTTCGTGCTACTAGACAGCGATCACGTCGATATGCCTTCGATTTATCCATCATAGCCTATTGAACATTTTCAAATGTGTACTATATTTCAATAAAAAGACATTTCAAAATTATATTTATACATGTATCAAAAGGTACCTAAATAACTGGAGTATCATAAATATTTTATTGTTTGTTTACTTTTAATTAATTAATAATTACCTACAAGTGCGGTGCGGTGGCGCCGTCCACACGAGCGAACTTGGTGCGGACCGCACCAAATCCTGTGGGAAAACCATCGAACCGACCGCACCGTCAATAATAATAATAATGTCGGCGGACCGTTGAACACACCATCGAATTTGGTACGGAGCGGACCAAGTTCGCGGTGCGGTGCGGACCATGTTCGAACGTCTATTAATACTTTTAGGTTCATGGGGCCCCAGTGCACGCTAATTTTATTGTTTGCTTAAATCGCAAAACGTCTGGTTGAAGTGAATAAAGACTGAAGAGCTGGCGAATTCTTCCCACAACGCGTCAGTACAGCGATACAGCGAGGGAATGCCGCCAGCGTCCTCGGTACAATGCTACAAGACTAATCTTAGATATAGGTTAGGTTAGTTAGATTTAATTTATGTATATAAATCGCGGTGTGGTGACGGCAGTAAGAACACATTTGTCACCACCCCAACTCCTCCTGCGGGTGTCGTAAGAGCCGACTAAGGGCTTGAAGTGTCCCTGACCATTATTTGATAAAAGATTGATTGCAGCAGCGTCATCGTAGTGGACACATTACTGCGATCGCCAAGCCGCTTGCCCTGCGTGGCGATTATGGGCATTTATCTCCTGATGCGTATAGCATAGTTAATAGGAGAGGCCTACGTCCTGCAGTGGACTATCATAGGCTGATGTATGTATATATAAATTATTGTACTATACAACTTGATTTAAAAAACATAATTATTATTGACATTGGGTACTAAACTAACGATGTCTAAATAAAAGTAATCGTAAGTTATTTGCGATGAGACATTTTCAGAGAACTTTGTAAATTTCGTATGCTTAGTAGCAGATCTGCTCCTCAAATTGATCTGCTGATACAAATTGAGTTTAAGCAATAGCCGTCAAAGTCAAATTTTGATTGAACTGCTTGACGGTAACGCATTGGTTCTTATTGGGTCGGCAACGTGCATGTGACACCCCTGGGGTTGCAGGCGCCCATAGGCTACGGTGACTGCTTTCCATCAGGCGGGCCGTATGCTTGTTTGCTACCGACGTGGTATAAAAAAAAATATACTAAAGGTTAAGAATGTTTTATGTTCGGGTGACCCACCTGTAAACCACGAACCCGGTAAAGTGCTCGAAACGTCGGGATCTAAGGACCGTATCGAATTATAAGTAGACAAGATAAAAGTGACACAACTTTAATATTAAGTAATATTTTCAAATAAAATAAAAACTAAATTAAAATATAACACTTTTTCTAGAACTATGTTCTAAAGAGACTGCCATAGGACCCCTATTTAGCCGTCAATCTTACTTTCTTCTGGATGTCCTTCATTCGATTTTGGACGACAACATTTGCTATATTTCCTGACACCCTGTTCCACTTTTTTTTAAGTCGTCGGCTGATGTTGCAGCTCTGGCATTTTTTGAAGCTGCCGCTTCATAAAAGCCAAGTACCTTTCTATTGGGGGTTCTTCAGGGCACTTGGAAGGATTCATGTCTTTTTCGACTATATCAACCATGTTTGTTTTATGCCATTCAAGGGTAGCTTTCGAGTAATAGCATGACGACAAATCAGGCCAAAACAAAGTAGGCATCCTATGCTTTTTAATGAGAGGCAGCAGTCTTATTTTTTAAATACTCTTCTTGGTATACTTCAGCGTTTAAACTACCTGTGGTGAAAAAAAAATTTAAACGCATGCTACGTTGACAAATTGCTTGCCATACGAGTATTATTTACCAATTTTTTTCAATACTGATGGCTGTATCTTGTTTAGAGATAATTTTTCCAGCGGGCATGGTACAATACTAAGGTCCAGGGGTCGTTTATAAATCTAGTTTGCAGTACATTTCGTCGTCCATGATAATACATTGCTTTTTCTTAATCAGCACATGATCATACAGTTTACTTGTCCGGTTTCTAACTCATACGACTTTTTTTCATCTCTTTTAGGTTGTTTCTATTTTTTATATGTCTTTAGATTACGTTTCTTTTTAATTTTTTGTATCATAAAAGACGGAGTTTTCGCTTTTTTGGTAGCATTGGACAGAAAGAGTTCGATTTTGAAAAAATATTCGTACTACTTTCTTATGCAACGCTGGGTCCCATGGTCCCTGTTTTCTTCCACTCTTGGGCTGATATTCTAAAGTTAAAGTGTTGGCGAACTTATTTATCGGTTTGTATATGCCTGCAGAAGTGAACTTATACTTTTTAACGAGCTTTCTTATTGTTATGCCCTTAATTTTACACCAGTCGTCCAAAATTATTTTCCGTGTCTCTAAGTTAATCAGATCCATTTCATTGATTTTAACGGAATAACATATTATTTCTGACCTTAAATCATACCCATTAATATGGTTCATAATATACTGAACAGTTTTTGTTATATAAAGTTGAGTATACGTATTTATAGGGCCCTAAAGTTGTCTACTTACATTTAGATACGGTCCTTAGTTAAATTTAATTATATACTTACGCGTTTTTAATCCGTTTAAATTGTTTTATTTCATGAATAATCATCGCGGTAACCGAAGAAAATATTTTTATTTTATGAGAACTTCAAAAATTGTGTAGTACTTAGGGTAGAGAGGGGCTAGTTGAGCACATTTGAGTTTATCGTGGTGTAATTCCTAAGCAATAGGTTTTAAAATTATAAAATCTACTGCAGTTGGTAGGAAATTTAATAGAGCAAAAACGTCTCCAGACACTTTTTCTTTTTTGTTTAAGATTTCACAAAAAAATATCTTAAAGTAATAAAAGTCAGATATGCTCATCATGCCCCGATACCGAGGTAAGTTGAGCAGGCCCAAAATTACAAGGAAAAATAGCCTTTTTAACACGATCAGGCATTTTTTTATATAACGTTTTTTTACAGAATAATTAGAATATTGAAAACACCCTAAAAAGCCATTTTATGACAAAAATACCAATAATAGCCAGTTATTAAAAAAATCCATACTAAATTCCATTGATCAATTTGCCCCATTGCAAATTGCTCAACTAGCCCCTGGACTTTGATTTATCACAAAAAAATATTAAAATCAAATACGTAAGAGATGTGCTAAAATTATAGTTACAATTCGATAAACACATAAACGGACTATGTATTCATATGAACAAATATTACTGGTAGCACTTCTTATCGCAGATCTAGGCGATAAATCAAACATTAATTTTTAACTTTTAAGATCAAAAAAATATAGATGACTTTTGCCACCATGTCGTGCTCCACATAGGAACTTGTTATAGGTTCTTGTATTTATTTTCACTAGACCTCTCTTTTTGCAATTTAATGTCCTAGCCTAACGAGTGTAGTTTCCAAGATATTTAAGTTGCTCAACTTACCCGACTGCTCAACCTGCCCCTCTCTACCCTACTATTGCTATTTGCAACATATGACTACGAGTATAAACTAATTATTAACTAGGCATATATTATAAAATCAGGCAGGAATAATATCTAACAAGGTATCTCGTATGAACCTGACATTTTAGACGTAATGAAATTAATGTTAAATTTAATTCTACGCCAGATCAGGAGACGCAACGGAGCCACGTAGTTTTAGTAGGCACGTTGCCTAAATCTAACAAGTTTTAAATAAAAAAAAATCTTGGGACATCTTATACAAATCGGCCTGTAGTCCTACGGTAAGCTCAATTAAGGCTTGTGGTGTGGGTACTAGGCGACGATATACATATATAATAGAAAGATACATATATATACTTAGATACATAGACAGCCATGACCAAACAACAAATATTTGTGATAAATAAATAGGTAGGTACACAAATAATACTCTCGCTGGGATTCGAACCCGGAATCTCTAGCTTCGTAGGCAGTGTCACTACCTACTAGGCTATGGAGGCTGACAAAACAGTTCAGTTTTAAGTTGGTTTTCATGTTTTGTTTACTTTGTAGTTCACAGTGCTTTTTTTATTTAATGATATTGGCTTTTTATACTTTACGTTATTTAGATTGTACAAGCACATATTTGTATACCTACCAAATGCAAGACGGTTGATTGTGAGTTTGTGACACACTCAATATTATTTTGTAACAACTTTAACGACATGCATAATCTTACAATAAATTCTTTTGATTTTGGTTTTTGATTTTACTGTAATGCTGTGTACCTTATTTTTGAATAATAAATTACGGTACTTCACAGTCCATTGCCAGTGATGCGATGATGACTGGTAGACAACGTGTTTGGTGATGGTGATAGCTTTGGGGTGTAAGAAGCTCTTGGCATCCTGAAGCACGGTGGGTGGATGCTGGATGATATCCAGAAAGTGGGCACTTCACTCTAACCTCAACTGAATTAAGGAGTCGTTTGTCAGTCAGAATATTTGTATGAAACGTTCCTTTTTTTTGTTACCAGATTCCTATAAATTTTTAGTAACAAAAAAGGAATATTTGTACAAACAAATTGGGACATTTTGGCAAATGTGGTTGATGTTGCTCAGCATCACTGATTCTACCAGCCTACCAATTTTTATCATATTGAAGACGTGATCCATTCAGACTAAGTTTCGTTATTGTGTGAAAATCGTCAAAGTTTAAAATAGTTTAAATCATTATAAGTACTTGAAGCTTTTTAATAATTTCACCCTAAAGTTAGGGGCACAACGACAATTTAAGCGTTTAAAAGTAAAGTGGCGTGAAGTGGTGTAATGTATTAGCTTAATGAAAGTAATGAAAGTGCGAGTGACATGACATTAACTTAAGTAGGGAGGGATTTGCGGGGCTTCGTATGTGGCAGTTTACTCGGAATATGTTGTACCTATACCTGTGTACAGGCCGCGTGGTGACGGCAGTATGAATACGTTTGTCACCAACTCACCACCCCAATTCGGTGTCGTAAGAGTCGACTAAGGGATTGGAGCGTCACGGAACATTAATTTATTTCAAGGATATTGATGATGGCCAGCAGCGTCGTAGTCATAGTATAAGTGGACACCCTACTGCGATTTCCAATCGACTTGCCCAGTGTGTCTATTATTATTATTAAGAGCCTATGCTGTCCCACTGCAGGGCAAAGGCCTCCCTCAAACTCTTCCACGTATCCCTATCCCCTGAAGTCTCCCACCAGCATTTGTCAAAGGCGTCAAGCTCGTCACGCCATCTCTGGCGCGGTCTACCGCGACGCCTTACGAGTTGTGGCACCCAACGTGTGGTTAGCTTAGCCCACAGGTTATCTGGCATCCGACAGACGTGTCCCGCCCAGTCCCATTTAAGCTTGGTGGCAGTTGCAGCTACGTCTATTATTCCCGTTCTGGAGCGCAGTACTGTATTCTTGATGCGATCGGTTAATTTCACGCTCAAAATACGACGCTCCATGGCCCGATGACAAACCTTGAGTTTGGATTTCTGAGCTTTCGTCAAAAACCAAGTCTGTGCTCCATAGGAAAGGATGGGGAGAATGCCCATGTCCATGAGTTTTCTTTTTAAGTGTGTGTCTATGGGTATTGGGTATTCATCTCCTAAATGCTTCCACACGCATAGGAGAGGCCTATGTTCAGCTGTGGATTGAGATAAGCTAAATTGTGATCATATGCTAATGAAATGACTGACACGCTAGCAGTATAAATATTATAAATAAGTTATCGTCATCATCCTTTCAACCATAATGCGTCCACTGCTGAACATAGGCCTCCGCTTTGGACCTCCACATACTCCGGCGCGACCTGCATCCAGGGTGTCCCAGCGCCCAGCGATCTTCGTAAGATAGGCTGTTTATCTCGTGGGTGGACATCCTACACTTTTGCCAAACCATGGTCTCCACCCGTGGTATAAATAAGTCGTAGAAATAAAACGCCATCTAGATTTCACACATGTATTCCGTAATTATAATATGCTCGTATCGGTACTATTATAACAGTTATATTAATTTAACCTGTAAGTATAAAAATGATATGACCGGGCCGAAATCGACATGTTTCTTCATTTTCTAGAACGAGTGTCCTTCTAGAAGATTAATCACTCGGATACATGTAGTTTATAGATAGTTGGAACTGGTGCGTTTGGTGGGTCAGTTGTGGGTCAAAATTCTTTTCGTTGTCTTATTTTGTGTCCCTAAAAACGTGACACAGTTGTGATTTTTGTATGAGATGAAGTTTTTGTTTATAATTTTTGATGTATGGATTAAAATCTAGCGTGAATAAATACAAGTGCACCCGATTTGTTTTAGATACTGAGTCGAAACAGCAACTAAAAGCGTGACAGAGTGGTATGAAACAAGACAACGAAAAGAATTTTGACCCATGTATCAAAAATATCTACGCTTATGAAAAAGTCTTAAATAAATATGCTCGTTTCGTTAGTATGTACCCTGTTCACTCTTGTTAGATGACCCAGATGTCACCCTGTATAATGAATAAATAGATCTTAAGTACATAGAAAAGAGCCTTGATTGAGGGACAAATATTATTGTAATAAATGCACAAAAAATCCCCGCACTGGGAATCGAAGCCTAGACATCCAGCTACGTAGGCAGGGTCACTACCCACTAAGATATTGAGGCTGTCAAGAAATTCGAAAGAAAAAACCGATTTTATCCATACGCGTAGATATTTTTGATGTATGTGTGTTTTAAAAGAAAAGTAAAGCTGTACAATATGGTATTTTCGAGCGAATATCGAATAAAAACTAACAACGTTCACGTTGCTTTTTGGCTAAATACTTAAAAAACTATTTTGAAGTAGGTAAGTACACAATACATAATCTAAATACAGGAGAACATACAGATTAAATTAATTTATTTTCCCTTTGTTTTTTCATGGGAATATTCGGATTCATATTATATTGCTGTCACAATTAACTTCAGTATCCATTGCACTGAAGCTAATAGAGACAGACAGATAAATTCGTTTCGTTTCGTTTCCGTGAAAATGCGGAAGAAAATAGTACATTACATCAGAGGCCGGGAAAATTAGGATTTCCAGCCAAGTTGGTATATACTCACTGGGATGGAAATGGAATTTCATAATACAGTAACTTTTTTAAATTTCCACAACATTGTCATTTTTTTTTGTATTTCTTTGTAAGTTTGAGAAAAGCACTATACATGCCTCGGCGTGAAGACGGATTCCCGGCCTCGTTACCTATCTGGCCTTCGCCAACTTGACCGGAAATCCTCATTTTCTCGGCCTCTGATGTAATGTACTATTTTCTAGATCTGTACCTAAGTAAACATATGTATAATACATTTCAGTAATATTTTAATGTTATTAATATAAACTTCTCAAACGCACCAGTACCAAGCCTTTTATGAGACCAAATTTGATTTCCAAATAAAATATAAAAGTGTCAAGAAAACAAGTACATCAACAACCGTTTTAAATATAAATTATTGCCCCGAATTAAAGTATTAACATTGAAGACGAAAATAAATACGTTTCTATATACACTACTATCTATATAATACAATTAACCTAGTTTTTTTACACTGGATATGTTATTTTTATTTGATACAGTCTAAGTCACATTTAAGTACCATTTCCGCGTTTTAGAAACTTGTTAAATTTATTAATTATTTAATATAATCCGTTTTCTTACTTTTATTTCATTAATATCTGTCGCGGTAACCGAAAAAAAAGAATTTACAAAGGGTTTAGCAGCCTTACCGAACAAGAGGTGCCTTTCCCCACGGATGAGGTCAATATTTTAGGTGGTGTACTAACAGGACCTAAGAATACTCCATGCTTAATATCAGCTCTAGATCTTCTTTTGTTTCAGAGTTATTCAAGATAATGTAAAATATACAGGGTGTCGTTGAAAGTGGCATATTTCGAGAACTGTTCAAGTTAGATCAACCAAACAAAATTATGTTTGATAACAATAAAATAAACTACAAAATGCATATTTTTAACCTGCATCTTGTCCTTATTTTTCATAATAAAAAAAGAGTTTTTGTTTTTTTTTTCCATATTTTTTTTTATTTCACGCGGAGGTACACCTACAAAAAAAATATGCATACATAGCCACTAATGTCCACTGTATACATAAATAAAAATATTTCCGTAAATCATCGTGCGTCAAGCCAAAAAAAAATATATTTCAGACGTAGTCGTTACTGGCATACAAATAAAGTACCAGTGCAGTGTGAACATAAGTTAGTATGTAGGTATACAATCTCTTGACACTTACCGCACAAAATATCATTGACGTAAATTGACTTATTAGTGCATTTGCTATATAAATCAGGCCTCTTGTCAATTTTGTATGCATTTTTTCTTTCCACATATATTTTTTAACGTTTTTTCACAAGGCTTACACTTAATGTTTTCCATTTTCCAACAGAAAATGCAACAAATCAAATGTCGAAAACAATACTATGTGTCAAATGTTTATCTCTCTTTTATAACAGGGTGGTCCAAACCTTGACGTCAAAAATTTTTTTTTAGATTCCTCACGTTATGAGCTATCAGAATATACCCCATGTATGTTAGCCGATTTTTTGTAGTTTTCAAGTTATTAATTTTTGAAAATTTTTTTTTGAGAAATTCTGGAATGAAGGAATTTATTAATAAAAATAAAACTATTGGGTTTTTTAACTAGTTTCTTTTTGTAACAAAGCATTTACTGACAAAAAAAATTGCGTCCTCATCCTCAGTTCGATACAAGTAGGATAAAAAAATACCAAATTCAAAATTTTACGTTAAAAACGCATCAAAATAGCATTAATTTACGTAAATAAAAAATAAAACATATCCCAAGGGATTTTAGTATTCTAAAGACCGCACTAGACCTTGAGCCTTTGTAAAAGCAAAAAAAAAGTGATACTTAATGATGCGGATTTTTCGGAGTAGTCGGTCAAATAAACTCAAAAAAAGCTTAAAATTTTAAAGTAGTTTAAAAAATACTTGAATAAGTACACAAATTGAGTTTTCGTGTATTTTCTATTTTTGTTTATTGATGAGAACAACAAAACAGACGAAATTTTACTTTATTTTCAAATAAAAAATTTAGAAGCTTTTTTTTAAGTTTATTTGACCGACTACTCCGAAAAATCCTTATCATTAAGTATCACTTTTTTTTGCTTTTAGGAAGGTTTAAGGTCTAGGGCAGTTTTTAGATTACCAAAAATCCTTGGGATA
>JALPQI010013439.1:0-44463 GCA_025490895.1 Thaumatotibia leucotreta | reverse complement strand
GTCTTTAATGTTATATAAAATTTCCTGGATTCGGCTTGGTTTCAGAGATAATCAACCGTTTTTTCTAAATAAGTTTTTCGACGTTACTCGACATAAAACTTCTTTTTGATTACAATGCTACCACAATGTGTTTTAATATTACCACACCTTTTGCCTGGCAATCAAAAAATGGGAATAAATTTGACGAAATAACCAGTCCCTAAAAAAAATATTAAAATAAATAATTTTTACAAATTGTTGATATGATAAAAAGTACTGGAAATGTCAAAAAGTGTTCAAAAAGTCTAAAATAAAAGAGAAAAAAAAAATTTTTTTGGTGGTATTTGACATTAGGTCTCATAATATTTTTTGTTTATTTTGATATCTGGAATGCATACTTAAAATCTTTTGGAATGCTCGCGCCCGGGCGCGCCCTGTATGCTTATTTGTAAAAATAAAATTCCTAATTATCTTCTAAACCTAAAATATTCCCATAATCATCGTCAAAAGATTTTTACTATGCATTCTAGACATCAAAACAAACAAAAATTATTATGAGACCTAATGTCAAATACCGCCAAAAAAAATTTTTTTTTTCTTTTTTTTTAGACTTTTTGCGTACTTTTTAACATTTCCAGTACTTTGTATCACAACAACAATTTGTTGAAATTATTTATTTTAATATTTTTTTTAGGGACTGGTTATTTCGTCAAGTTTATTCCCATTTTTTGGTTGCCAGGCAAAAGGTGTGGTAATATTAAAACACATTGTGATAGCATTGTAATCAAAAAGAAGTTTTATGATGAGTTACGTCGAATAACTTATTTCGAAAAAAAGGTTGATTATCTCTGAAACCAAGCCGAATCCAGGAAATTTTATATAACATTAAAGACTCTAAATATGGTCAGGAATTGAGCATTGAAATCTTTTGGAATGCTCGCGAGCATTCTGTATGTGCCATACCTACTTAAACAAATGTGTTTATTTTTATTGTGTCCAACTTCGGGCTTTCTTATCTCATGATGTATTGATCCCAGAGGAAACATGCGTATACCATTTTTGTAGAGAATTTTATGTAGATTACTTATGTACTAGACCGTTTTTTGCTATAAGCCACGGTTTACGAGTTATTTACGAAAAATTAAAAATAAGGACCTTTACACCCCCCTCCCCTCGTTAGCTCCACCCCTAACCACCAGTACTTTTAGTATGTGGATTAAAACACCATTCCCTACAGCTATGCCAAAATTCGCTTATACACGAGTTATTTCCCCCGATAGGCAACTTTTGGTGTTCTTTAGGTGGGCTAAATAATGGACATTGATTATTGCGTCTGAAATTCACTGATAATATTTTTCAGGTAAATTCAATTTATGGCCATATTTTTCGATGCAAAAGGATTTTAAAGCATATTAATGTTAATACTGGTATAAAAAATATTGTTACTTTTAACAGACTTCAAAAAAGGAGGGGTTCTCAATTCGACTATTTATTTTTTTTGTAAGTACCTACGTATGTTACTTAACATCTCCGAGAACCGTGAACTGATTCTTTTTTTATTAAACGGATATAACCCCGTGATGATCCGATACCAAGTCGGGATCTAATGATGGGATCTTAAAGAATTCGTTTTTTTTAATGTTTTAATTAGATGACTATTTTAAAATAAGAATGAATGTAAGTAAGGTAAGTTGGGGTAAGATGAAATGGTTTTTTTTAATGGGGTAAAACCAAATGCTACCTTTAGGACGACTTTTTGTCTTTCCCCATTTTAAAAACCGTTTCAGGCTCTAACACTGAGTGACTTCTAACTGCTGAGTCGTGTAATGAAATAACATAAAGCGAAAATGGTTATGCACAATTAAAGCCCTTAAAATTATGCATGATTTTTCATATACCTAAACATGTTAAGTGAAAATTACCTTAATAAAGTGGTATAAGGGTCAAAATTGTTTTCGTTGTCTTATTTCCTGTCCCTAAAAAACGTGACACAGTGGTGATTTTTGTATGAGATGATGTTTTGTTTTCAATTTCAGATGTATGGATTAAAATGTACCTACCGTGAAAAAAAAATACAAGTGCACCGGTTTTTTTATATACTGAGTCGAAACAGCAACTAACAGCGTGACAGAGTGGTATGAAACAAGACAACGAAAATAATTTTGACCCATAAATAGTAGCTTCATAAAATACAGTATCATCTCTACCATAAAATATCATAGCTCAATTCACAAAGTTAAATAACAAGTTTCATAGTGTCATCAACACTCGCGTTTATCGATATCGATTTTTTCGATAGCAGTCGAACACTGGGAACAATGCGGCGGGTGATTTACGCCCGGCTTCGTCCGAATCCACGATATCGCTATTGTTTCGCCGCCTTATCGCGGGACGGTACTAGTGTTGGGAAAGATACAAGTTTTTCAAGTCTACCGGTGTGTTTTACAATCGCCATATAATAATATTATCCCTATCCTTTTCCCCAAAGACAAAATGAGCTAATATGTATCTCACAGCTGGGTCCATATTGGCACTTATACAATTTTTTCTTCGAATATTTTTACTAATACCGTTTTTTACTCATAATCATCATTACTCCGAAAATTTATTCTCATACTTTTTTTCTTACTAAAAATTATACTTCTACCTACAATGTTCATAACGATTTTTATTTCGAAATTTTATCCTCCTAAAGTCGTCAAGTAGATTAATCTATACTCATAAAGTTATTTGAAATAAATTGTTTATTTATAAACATTTTCCCATTAGGTTCACTCTGTTGTGGTATAATTCTTTTATGAATAACATAAACTATGTAGTCATAATGGGCTTTGTGCAGAAAATGTTGTGACATACTCAACTTTAGCATATTTCTTTGTGGCAGTTTTCGAGTTGTTCGAATATTATTCGAGCATAATTTCGATGCTCCTATTTATGATGAGGCATAATCTGGATGTGCATAAAATGTATCGGCATAGTTTGTTTTAGCATAACAGAGAAGGAATAATTACAACCTCTCAATATAATCGAGGTAATAGTAATATTCTATACGTTACTTACTGTGTTACTGAGCTGAGTACTTTCTAGGTTGCTAAAAAAAAAATAACCTCGAAGACTAAGGCGGGAGCAAAGCTCCCGCCTTAGTCTTCTAACCTAACCTAACCGAGTCGGATCTGCCCCGGAAGGTTTTGTTCGCTCGCTTCGCTCGCTCACTGCAGAAATTTTCACCCTCACAGCAAATTCTGCCTGATGAAAAAGGCAAGTTTCGAACATGTGGCTACATGCCAAAAAAAAAATGCAAATCTTATTTCTGTCTTATAACACTCGGCGTAATTAATGATATGCCAAGATAGTTTCGGACTAAATAATATTCGAAATATTGTTATTTAAGCCAAGTGATGTTTCTGTCTCATTAAGTTGATGCCCAAATAGATTATACCAAGTCTGTTATGTCCTAAGCGTTTCGGACAAAAAAAGTTTAGAGGGAACCCGTTTAGTACAGTACCTACTGTGCCACAACCTGATTTGTGCAGGTAGCTAGTTTACAGTAATAGTACGATTTATATTTAATTAAACAAAAATAATTCATACATAAAACCAGTACAGATAAAAATAAATACCTATAACATTAGAATATATAGCATAAAATAAGTATAGTGAAAAATTATATAAACATAAAAGTTAGTACTAAAAATATGTATGAAAAACAATATTATGAACATAAATAATTCTATGTGATGATGATTATGAACAAAGATTATTCTAAATACCGATCATTATGAAGTTAATTTGTATAAGAAAAATTTTCGGAGTTCCAATAATCTAAGTTGCAATTTTATAAATACTTTGGCGCACCCCTCACAGCTATAGTTTATACGGGGATAATGAAACAGGCCCCAAATATAAGGGCTTGTGTCGTTATTACGAAACTAAACACTCGAAACTTCTTACAAGTCGTCTAGTCTTTTTTTTTTTAAACAAAACTCAAGGTCATCCAAATATATCACACTTTTACTGTTCAGAAATTTATGTTTTATTATGTTAGCAAAATGTTGATAGTTCAGATCACATGTGTTTATTGTATGCAAGTATAGAATAGGAAATAAAATGATCAATTTTACATAATTCTATGTGGTTAATTTCAGAGTTTTATACTGAATTATTATTTTAACCCCATTGCTATTTAAAAAAACTTGTTTAAAACCACAGTCCTCGTGAGTCTCCTTGAAGCAGGAGTCTTTGCAACACTATAAATGAACTCAATCTTTAACTACTTGAAATCCAAAACTAAGTCCCAGAATGTGAAACCCCAACGACTTGAGTCTTTAACAACACTATATCCTACAAACGTCAACAGTCAGCTGACTATTAGTGCACCTTACGAGCATTGTAATAAGGACCATGATTGGAATCGGAGATACTAACTGACCATCAGATCTTATGTCCCTGTAATAAGGTATACCAATAGCAAGTGAGGACGATATTATTGTTGAAATAAAAGTTTATTATGACGTACTTACTACTTGGACAAGATTTTAACTTAGATTTATCTATAACATTATGAATAGGTGATAAAAAAGTTTAACAAAGTAATAGTTGGTCATGATGTTGAATGTTAATCAATTAAATATATTATTTAGTAAAAGCTATTGTAATCAGAGGGGCTACCACGATTTACTAAGGGTGGATTTAGACCAAACGAGCGAATGCTCATTCTATCCCCCATTATAAACCGAACCTAACCTGAATTGCATTTATTTTAAAAAATCATGGTAGCCCCCCAGTATTGTAACGATTTACGAGATTTATTTTATTAAATATATGTATCTTTATTTTTTTTAATAATTTAACCGTGTAGCGAATTTATATTTCATTCATAGTTTACTTGGTAGCCAGTGTCCCTGCCTATCTCTGGTTCAAATCCTGGCAAGGGTGTTTATATATATATTTTGTGTGATATTTATTTATCTATGTATATGTATTTTATAATTATCGTTGCCTAGCACCTATTACAAAAGCGTTGCAGTTGATTTATTTGGGGTTATTTAGGTTTATGTTTGTTGGTTGTCTTCAACTAAGTTTTTTTGTTTTTCGACTTTTCTAATGTATATTTTCGGAAATAAATTTGATTCCTGCTGTTTCGAAATCAGACTTGGCGCTGTTTTTTTGTTACATACAGATCACTAGCGTATTTGTTACACTCTTTACAATATAACACATGAGATGATATTTTGTAGCACATATTATCCTGTAATAACTTCAAATAACAATGTTTTATTCAATTCGAATGCTATAATATACTATCACCACACCGTTTTATCGCAAAGCCTATATCTCGTGCCACACCGCTCGGCCAAAGGCCAGAATGGTCAGTGGAGGTCAGACAGTAGTCAGGTTAAACCTACATTGAAGTAAAATATTGGTTTAGTGGCATGATATAAAATATCTACATACTAATAATTAAAAAAGTATATGTTCCTTATCATAGGCCGCGAAGTATGACGTTTCAGGTGAGGCTAGTAGAGGACAGTAAGAGGCGTAGGCTTCGTTTATAATTTCCATTAAAAATAATTTTCGCACAGATATCACGTCATTCAGCCATTTCAAAAACTAAAAGAAGACTTTTGTTTTCTTACGTATTTTTTAATATTTATTTTTTGAGCTATTTAATTTTAAGAGATTTAGGAGAGCGGTTTAGGAGATACAGCTCCAGCAAGCATTGTAGATACCTCGACGGGAAATAGGGTTGCCAGCCGAAAACATTTACAGGGTTCTTTTTAAATTGCATTACATTTGAGGGAAGCTTATTTAGGTAATATTAAATAATTTTTCTAAGAAACTTATATCTTAACTCTTACTGTTATTGAACTATTAAAAAATAAGTTTAATGACTAATACTGAAATTGTGTAAGGTTTAAAACCTTTATTTACATCCTAATATTACTTATTTTGAGTCACCTGAGATTAGATTTTTATGTCAATCTTAAGGGTCTCTCACACATATTTTTCGAATTTAACAAAAGCGGTTTTTCCAGGCAACTTCTATTACTTAATGTCTCAAGTAACCTCTCCAATTATATTAGGTGCGTAATGATGTGCCATAATTAGCAGAAATTGCATATTTGTGTATTAATGCCGTGTGGTGACGGCAGAAAGAATACATTTGTCACCACCCCAACTCCTCCTGCGGGGGTCGTAAGAGTCGACTAAGGAATTGAAGTGTCACTGACCATATTTGATTAAAGATTGATGATGGGCAGCAGCGTCATCATAGTGGACACATTACTGCGATCGCCAATCCACTTGCCCAGCGTGGCGATTATGGGCATTTTCCTCCTAATGCGTCTATACGCATAGTTAACAGGAGAGGCCTACGTCCAGCAGTGGACTATCATAGGCTGATGATGATGATGCATATTTGTGACTGGAATTATGTATATAAAAAGCTGACATTCAATATTGCAGCCAACTGTACAAAAAACGATAGTTTCTAACCTAGCATCACTAAATCGTAGCCAAACAAACGTGATTAAAGAGGAAACCTAAAATGGTTCGTTTATTTTTATTCAGAACAACCGCACAAAAAAACTTCATAAAAAACCCGTTGAAGTGTATCAGTGAAAAAGATTTTAAAAAATATTCTGAAATAAAATCCGGTGTCTGCTTTTTTTCCAAAACCGATATACACGTGCATTGTTTCAGGGGTTAGGGCTATTTGATTGGTTTGTTTTTAAAATATCTATGCAATAGATAGACGTGTAGAACGTGTAGTCCGTGACGCAGCGGAGAAGCTTCAAGAATGCCGTCTTCGGTGGTTTGGTCACGTTTGTCGATGGCCACCTGACTACGTAGGAAACATATGCCTTAACCTAGCCCTTGACGGCCCCCAACCCCGCGGCAGACCAAAAAAGCGATGGCTAGATGTCGTAAAGGCTGACATGAGTGTGAATGGGCTTACAGTAGGAGCTGGGCATCTCCTTCGTTCATGCAAAGTGGAGGAAATGTAGCAGGAAAGCGGACCCTGGCAAAGGCCGGGATAACACTAGGTAGAAGAAAAAGATTCGCGCGATTCTATTTTGATAATAATTTGAGTTTATAAATTCACTCTCCAAAGCGTAGTCTTACTTACCTGAGTACACGGCATAAAGTCTGTTTCACACTCGCAAAGACATGTTTCTTATGGTTGTCGAATTTTACTCGATAAATCTGTATATCATCATCATCATCATCATCAGCCTATGATAGTCCACTGCTGGACGTAGGCCTCTCGTATTAACTGCGTATAGACGCATTAGGAGGTAAATGCCCATAATCGCCACGCTGGGCAAGCAGATTGGCGATCGCAGTAATGTGTCCACAACGATGACGGTGCTGCCCGTCATCAATCTTTTATCAAATGATGGTCACTGACACTTCGATCCCTTAGTCGACTCTTAATCTGTATATATTTGGAAATAAATATGGGTAATGAGGAACATTCTATGAGTACGGGTATCCTAATGTTATTGCTATAAACATAGGTACGCATGATACACGGTAAAATTAAAAACTGTAAAACGAATTTTATTAAAAATCTATGAATATTTTTAGATTTGTAATAATTTCAAAGAAAGCTTGAACTATGAAAATACAAGAAATTCCATTATAATACGTTAAAAAAATCCCTTTATTTTGATCCACTATACAGGTTGTGTAATTAATACGGGCGTATCTTTTAACTAACGATGATTAGCATAGGACCCAGGAAGCCTATCTACATTGATTTCCTTAGAAAATTTGGGATGTTCTTTTTAACTGACGTCGAATAAGGAGGTTCTCAATACGTCTATTTTTTGTATGTATATTATTCTATATCCCCGATATTCACGGATCTTCAAAATTATTTTTTAATCGAACCCGTTTACTTGCAAAGTCATGGTACGGCTACGGATGTCATAGGAAAGTCTGGTTCGCTCAAGCCTCACTCGGCAAGCTACAGGAACCGTAGGCCAGTAATGACGTTTACGGCTACAATGTCGCCATAAACGAAGCCAAGTCTGTAATAGCTTTAAGGCCGCGTCACACATGCCACCCTACAGCCGACTATAAAGTCCACATTTTCACCTTACTACATTGTAATAAGGTGAAAAATAGATACCTATTTGTTGTCGACTGTACCGCGGAGTTTCTGCGATATTGATATGTAATCGAGTTTCGTATTATCCGAGCTATTTGAATAAAATTTGCTGCAATTTTATTTAAAGCTGTCTGGGTTTCGGAGGTTGTTTCCAAAATAATACGATACATAGTAATAGTTCATATCGAGTGTAGCGTGGTCAAACCCTATAAATAAGTCGAGATATTTTTTCTTTTAAATAACAACCTCACGTCAGTGTTTATTTACTTCATATAGTTTGTATTTTAAAAACCGGTTTACTTGACTTATCTTTTATCTGGTTTGACCACCCAATCCTCGATACCTATAAATACTAGCGCGCGACCTACAAAAATGAACGGATGGCCGTTGGGCCGAAAGGCTCTCTACAGTGGCGGCCACACCCGGAAGGCACAGCGTGGATAAGCTTCCCACAAAGTAGACTGATGACCTGGTGAAGGTAATATGAGTCCGCTGGATGCGGGTGACGCAGGTCCTGTCATAGTGGAAATCTCTGGGGGACGCTATGTCAGCAGTGGACGTCTTTCAATTGATATGATGATGACTGTTTACTTCATAATTTACACAATGTTTACGTCAACACCTACGTAAGTACCTATTGATGATGATGATGATTCAAAATGCGAACCATGTAAAATGTCATTAATAGAAATATATATAGGAGCTTCGTCTGCCAACAAACCATGCTGTGGTTTGGCAGAAGAAATTATGTAAACTTATTTGTAAGCATTATATCTGAATAAACGTTTTTATTATTATTATTATTATCTCTTTATTTCTCATGTCATCTCTTAGGCTAGGCTTTTTATAACAATATTTATAAAATTAAAATATAATACAACATACAAAAACAATACAAAACACATAAATACTTTATAAAAAACCTAACCTAGGGTGCCGCCGGCAACGGGGCGGGCCCAAGCTGCCGGTGGTTAGGGCTGCAGGGAGAGGAACCGCCGGACTATGCGCGCCGTGTCCAGGATTACCGCCTTCTGCATCTGACCCTTGACCCAACCACCTAGCGAGAGCCTCTTGAGGTGTTGATCGAGACTCTTCGCTATGAGACCGTTCGCAGAAACAACTATCGGTACAATGATCGCCGAATCAACCTCCCACATGTCGGTTACCTCGTGAGCCAAGTCAAGGTACTTACTGGCTTTGTCCTTCTCGGCCTTCACGAGGTTCTCGTCATGGGGGATGGTGATGTCGATGAGCATTGCCCGGCGTTGGGATCGATCTATCAGCACGATATCAGGCTTATTGGCTACAATAGTCCTGTCCGTGATGATAGATCGATCCCAATAGAGCGTGGCACGACCATTTTCGAGAACTGCCGCAGGTGTGTACTTATAGTACGGCACTTCGAAACCCACAAGGCCGTATTGAAGAGCAAGCTGCTGGTGTATAATCCTGGCTACGAGGTTGTGTCTGTGCAAGTACTCGGTGTTAACAATCTGAGAACAACCGGAAATAATATGCCTGAGTGACTCACCGGGACGGCGGCATGCCCGACAAATGTCGACCGTACCGTCCTTCAGGATATATTTCCGGTAGTTATTCGTCATGATAACCTCGTCAGCAATTGCACAGGCAAAACCCTCGGTTTCTCCGAAGAGGTCCCCGAATCGTAGCCAGTTCACCGACGCGAGCAGATCTACGTCAGGTCCCGTGAGGGCCTTGTAGAACCGCCCGTGTAGCTCCTTGCTCTTCCATACCGCCCTGCGGTCCTCGGTGCTTAGTACCACAGGTCTGCGCCAGTTCTCTTTTGCCAAGGAGAGCGGCGTGAGGTTCCGGTCTACTGCCACCACATCACGATGCATCCCGCACTCATTGTTAAGAAAATAGTTTCTAAGATTGTACACCTCGCGGTTGTGGAGGTTTTTGGCATTTAAGAAGCCGCGGCCCCCACACCTCCGCGGGATGTACAATCTCATAACAGATGAGCGCGGGTGTAGCATTCGATGTGTGGTAAGCAGTGTACGGACCCTTCGATCCAGGGCGTCCAGCTCGGTCTGAGTCCACCTTAGTATGCCAAAGGAGTATGTGAGTATGGGTATTACCCAGGCGTTGAAGGCGCGCACTTTGTTGCCTCCTGACAAAAGACTGTTAAGTACTTTTGTGAGCCGGCTGAAAAAGCGCTCCTTCACCGCCTGTCTAATTCCCATATCTTCAATACCCAAAGACTGGGACATACCAAGGTATTTATAGGTTTCTGCTTCCGAGATAGATCTGAACGACATTGTCTCAGAAAGCTGTAAATTTGTTGAATTTACTACTTTCCCCCGCTGCACATGCATAACCGCACACTTATCGACACCAAATTCCATATTGATGGCACTACTGAAAACTTCTGTGGTTCGCAGTAGTTCCAACAAGTCTTGGCTATTTGGCGCAAATAATTTGAGATCATCCATATACAGAAGGTGAGAAATGACTTCACCCTCTCTCCGAAGCCGGCAACCTAGTCCTGAATCCTTCAGCAGGGTGCTGAGGGGATTCAGAGCTAGGCAGAACCATAAGGGACTCAGACTGTCACCCTGGAATATTCCTCGCTCGATCCTTATAAAGTCCTGCGGGTCAGAGGGGCCATCCCCGCCTCCTGGTTGACGAAGGACTGTGGTCCACTGCCTCATACAAGCGCCGAGAAAGGATCTTAAAGTTGCATTAACTTTATACAGCTCCAAGACCCTTTCCAACCATGAGTGAGGCACCGAATCATAGGCCTTCTTGTAGTCAATCCAAGCGGCGGAGAGGGCCCCTTTGTTACGCCGGACTTGCTGGCAAATGGCCATGTCGATGAGGAGGAGCTCTTTAGTACCACGGGACCCAACCCTACATCCATTTTGAGCAGGAGCCAAAACATTGTTCGAAACAATGTGCGTGTTGATTTTTACTCTCAAAATGGATGTAAGGAGCTTGTACAGTGTGGGCAAGCACGTGATGGGTCGGTAGTTCTTCGCTTCCGTGGTACTACCGGACTTGTAGAGCAGGAAGGTTACACCAGTTGTTAAGGAAAGTGGCAGGGAACCGAGCTCGAGGGCTTGTTGGAATTGCGTTGCCACTCGTGAGTGCGAACATCGAAACCATTTTAGCCAGAAGTTGTGCAATCCATCCGGCCCAGGACTTTTCCAGTTCTGAGTCGTGCGGATAGCACAACTTACGTCTTCGGGGCTGATGGTAACTGCCCCCATAGGTTCGATGGTCTCGCATTCACGTTCGACAACGGTCATCCATTCACCCTCGGTGTGTCCGACGGGCGCTGACCAGATACTACGCCAGAAATCACTCATGACAGTAGCATCCGGCAACCGCGCGTCGGACACACGGTAGTCGGTTTCCTCCCACTTTCGGTAAACCTTCCTTTGGTCACTCTGGAAAAGACGATTCTGCTGGAATCGGTTCACACGCTCTCTGTAGCGGCGAATACGGTTTGCCCATGCATAAACCTTCTGCTTCAGAAAGTCGATGCGCTCTGTGAGGTTGGCCATGTAGTCGCGGGGTGCAATACCCGTTCCCGCGAACGCCTGGTTCACAAAGCGCATTACTCGGGGGCGGTTGTTGCCCCCCCTGAAGCAGATCAGCTTTGCAATGAGAGTCCTAAACGAGTCGATACGTCGCTCGATCCGCACCTGCCATGCGGGGACACCCCCAGCGGTCCTAGGTGCACGGTCAGAGTCCGGAAACTTGACTCGAGCAACACGGCACGCTGCGATGGCCCCGCAGTACATGATCGAGTGCGTATCATCCAAATCTTTACTGGATCGTATATACGGCTCCAGTAAAGCGTTTAGGGCTCCCATCAACGCTAGATTGCGCCTATTCATGGGCAAACGTGGTAATCGTGGCCTAGAGTCGGGTGTGAAGCGATGCTGCATAATCGCTTCTTCCAGAGTCCTCCTCAATTGCTCATTGTCTGAAGTACTCACACTCAGGTTCGCAGCATCGTCCTCGTCAGCAGCAGGACCGACCCGCAGTGCCTCGGATGCCAAGTCATGTACCGGCACCGGGTCCGGCGACGTGGCGGGTAGGTCCTGCGCCAAGGAAGGGGTCGCGCGAACAGGGAGAGCCTCCAGGCGAAGCCGATCAAGTGTCGAGTCATCCAGCCGCTTTGATCGTTGGATGACTCGCACTTGATCCGATAGTCGCTGCGCAGTCACATTGATGGTTGGTTCAAGGGCCTGAAACAGAGGAAGCATCCGGACACGATACGCGGATAGATTAGTTCCTCCCTCTGTAGCCCCGTAGTAGGCGCGCATGACGTTCTCATTCATAGCTTGAGACCATGTCATGCGTCGCACTACACCACCGGCAGCGGGAGCCGTGGGCGGGGCAGCATGTCCCGCGGGCCCCAAGCGTGCCGGCAGCGGTGGCCGTCCTCGTCGCGCAGGTGGTCGTGGCGGCGGCGGCGTAGGTCCGCGCTCGTCGCTGCTCGACCCGCTGATGTCGGGCGCGGTGGCGTAATCAGCGCCCGACGAAGATTGCGAGGAGACTGATGTCGATGAGGCGGACGAAGGTCTTGGGCGTGCGATTGGTGGAGACGCTTTATCTTGGCGTGCTTTACTGCGTGTATACATTTCTTGTTCAATATTTTGACATGTATATGCCGGCACAAATCAGAGGCATGTCTGATCGTTGTCGTCCCTTGTATCCTTGAGTGAAGTTGTTCTAGCAAAAGGGAAATTTTTCCATGACAAGATGGTAAAAAATGTCGTATAAATGCCGGTAAAATACATTATTTATCAAAAATATCTAAGAAATTATAAAAGCACGTCTGACATTGACGGCGTCAGTTTTTTTTTTTTTTTTTATTATTATTATTATTACCTTAACATAAAAATGAACAATATTTTAATCATCAAAAAGTATCCTAAACAAATATTGACGGTAAGGGCCATGGGCTTATTTCGCAAATAAGGCCCTTAATTATGAACCTGGATATTAAAAATTCATACTTTGGATAATAACATAAAAGTCATGAGGATAAAGAAGTGTAATGAATGAATAAGCAGTTACTTTTTTATGAGAACGACTGCTGAATAGGGTTTTTATACATTTGGGTTTACTCAAATTAAAATTCTGCGTTTCTGCGTATTCAGATGACGCGAATTAATTTAGGAGTGGTAATGATTTGGTTATAAAATATCATCTTTTAGGACAAAATTTACACAAATTAGTGAAATCGTTAAATATTTACGGGAACAGAAATATTGGTTAAATTCTGAAAAATAATCACTATTTAATTGAATGGATAGTTTTTCAACACTATTTTTCATAAAGTCATAAAGTACAACCTAATGCAGAAAACATTAAAATGAAATTGGAGCTACTTTTTCCCACACAATATTTATTTTCTCCTATTCAAAATTCAAATTCTCGGCAAGCGTAGTGTAGGACGCCCTCAGGCAAGGTGGAGCGACGATTTGTGCAGGATGGCTGGCAGGAGCTGGATGCGAGCAGCCGAAGATCGAGAACGGTGGCGTGAAATTGGGGAGGCCTATGTCCAGCAGTGGACTGCGATAGGCTGATGATGATGATGATTCAAAATGCGAACCATGTAAAATGTCACCACATCTTGATTCATCAATCTTAAATTTCGTTGATACTTTATTTTGTATACCTACTGTAGGAAGCATACAATGTTTACTTCTCTATAATTTGTTCTCTATTTTTTGCAGCATTCTTTTATTTTTAAAATTTATTTTCAATTACGGAAACTATAGGTCTATAGTTAAGTTAAGGAATTGTAACAATGAGTTTATGAGTGATCGTTTATTACATATTTAAGGAAAAAATAAAAATAGTTTTAATAAAATAAAGATAGCAAGAGCCCGATAATACGTGCTGATAAGTAGAGAAAAAGCTACTGACAAGAGTATAAAACAAGCAACGATAAAGCCTAAGTTTCATACGCCGTAAGTGCTAACTCCAATATTAGAGTAGCTGATCAAAGTGTCAGCTGCAACGCTAAACTTTAATAACGATACAAGGAACTTAACAATTGGGGAACAAGTGGCTGCGGTTATAGAAGTTATCTCGATGCTATAGGATGTTTGGTGCAAAAGAATACGGTCATGGGGATAAAATTTTGTTCCATTTTAGCACGTAACAGTAGCAGTTGGTATAATTTACGCAAAGGAAGTCATATTACGGTCATTACGATACGAGACATATACCCAATTCATAATAAAATGGGTCTTGTAATGCCGGCTTGGCACACTCATCATGTTTGTCTTCATTTTATAAACGTTATAAAGTAAACATGGTGGTTAGATCAAAAGAGTCTATTTCGAGGTTATAGAAAGTTGTTTACTAGGACAAGTAAGGATGAATATGTATAGGTATGGTGACTTCTAATTGTTTCAGATCCACTTGCAAAATTTTGGGCAAGACCACTAACGTGGTTTAAGGGTCATTTGCAGAAAAAGTGTACCTTTTAATGTCACGTAAATAAGTATGTAAATTGAGATTTCTCAGTTTACTTACTTCCATACTAAAGGTATGAAAATTTTTGTAACAAATTTGAGATTATTTTAATCAGTTTCGTTACATTTCGTTTCATACATTTAGTATGGGAGTAACTAAACTGAGTAATCTCAATTTACATACTTATTTCCGTGACATTAGGGACAATTTTTTTGGTTTCTTAACTGAAAAGTACGCACGCTGCCGAGTAAAATGATGTATTACAGTCCATGATCGCAAAAAAAATTAAAAGGTACACTTTTTCTGCAAACGACCCTTAAAAGTAACGAATTTCAAAACTGTACATACCCTTGAACATTTAACCCCGACTTAGTTTGTTAACCCTAGATTGTGCACCTGTATGCTCCTGGTGGCTCTTATATGCTCCATCTTGCATTTAAGGTGATCTGTGATTGGGATTTATTGCAAGTCAGGAGCGTTATCAACAGCTAATCAATTGGGGAATACAAGCGGGTGTGGGGCAAGAGCGATGTTGGGATTATCGCGATCGGGACTCTTGCGCATTGTGGCACACACAATGCGCAAACGCGTAGTTTACTGGACAAGCGCACATATATTATTATATTTACGTGTCTAGATTTCTTACCTTAAAATTTATACGAATGGTAACGTGGAACGAAGACTAAGAAAGTTTGCGTTTCACATTAAAATATATTTTTAACTTGATGTTATGTCACAACAAAAATGTCTTGTCTGCAATTGGCTCTTTCTCTTCGCATTACTTGAATAGTATGCTGATAGTCTCCAAAAGTGAAATTTCTCTAAACTCACACAAACTATGAGAATCTTTTATAATTCCAGGTCAATAACAAACTACAATCCATCACAAAATTAATTGAGATATACTTGATAGTTCTTAGGTAGTTTAAGTGGCAAAAATGCTCAATTCATAATTATTTATTCTCAACCTTTTCCCGGGAAAAACTCTCAAGCCATATTCTGAGATAGCCGGGTCTTGGCCGTGTGGTGACGGCAGTAAGAATACATTTGTCACCACCCCAACCCTTTCCCCGGGTATCGTGAGAGTCAACAAAGGGAAATGGAATATTGATGATGGGCTGCAGCGTCAATGTGGTGGACACATGTCTGTGACCGCCAATCCACTTGGCCAGCGTGGCGATTATGGGCATTTACCTCCTAATGCGTCTATGCACATATCTGATTGGGGAGACCTACGTCCAGCAGTGGACTTAGATGGACTTATGATGTGTGATGTGATTTTGGAATAGGATTCTCAATCGATATTCTGAGATAGAACTCCCAATCCATATTCTGAGATACAATCTCAATCCAAACTGGTAGCACTTTAAGGCTCACCTTATTAGTCTTATTACTTTTGGGACAGATTTGTTAATTCCAGCTTCCGTCCTGTCTTGTAGCTTACACCAAACATTTATCGCGATACTATGAGACAATAGCGCCATTATCCGAGCGCGGGTTAACAATGAGCCGAACGCTGATTAAGCGGTTCCCTACCGATCGTAAATTATTTTGTTCTTGTACCCTTACCACTTACTTAAAAATTAGTTTTTGCTATTACTTTAGACGACCTTAAATCAGCTGCCGTTCTTTAACCGACTTCAAAAAAGGAGGAGGTTCTCAATTTGACAGATTTTTTATGTTACGCGATATCTTCGAGAATCTTAAACGAGTTTTAAATAAATGTAATAATGGAACGGGTATAATACTTCGGGAGGATGGTATCGTTGGCACCAAGTCTGAGTTGTTTGAAGTAGTCTATATATTAGGGGGAATACGCACCCCCTAATATATAGACTACTTCAAACAACTCAGACTTGGTGCCAACGATACCAACTAAAACGACATACGGGCGCATTATGGAACGGATACTAGCCGCCATAGATAATGCACCATGTGTTCATCAGTGTTGCCAATAACCAAAAAAAAAAGAATTTGTTCGTTCAGATTTTTTAAAGAGATCTATAGTGTCCGTTCCATGACGCGTCCGTTTCATTGCGTATTCCCCCTATGTATGTAAGCTTACAGTAAAATTAGCTGCCTCTGTAGCACGGAAAACGTGGATTCGATAATTTTACGTCTCTTTCATTCGAATATGCCTAAGCGATAGAGAGGCAAAGGTTTGAACAAACGAAGCGGTTAGCGGTAGCCCCTTGTCTTTGTAATGCATCCGCGGACGTAATGATGAAGTTGAAGTGTTGTTTTTTAAATCTATATTCTCTTTTTAATCCTTTTTAATGGTCTTCCAGATTTTTTCTCATATGCTGGTGTATTCCATGACAATGTCGGGTAGGTATGTGATGCCATTCTTCGCGTATATATCTAAGAAAGTTACGAATGCAATTTTTGGTGTATCATAATTTTATAACTGGGTATTTGTATTTATAGAGAATTCTCGCACTTTCCATTTCAAAGGTAGCTGTCATAGCCGTCACGTTCCCGACAAAGTAGACTTTCTCGTGGAATGCACCTGCTGTTTAAAGTTGAGTTTTCAAATAAAAAAACACTCCTATGTAGGTATCTAAATAAGTAAACCGCCGCTGGACATTAATTCTTTTAGCATACGAATTCTCCACAGGCTCTAATAACGCCTAATATTTTTATCGTCTTACAGTTCTGATTTGTAATTAAACTAGCGACTCGCCCCGGCTTCGCACGGGTACTATATCTACATAAAACCTTCCTCTTGAATTACTCTACCTATTAAAAAATATTTCATCAAAATCCGTTGCGTAGGTAGTTTTAAAGATTTAAGCGTACAAAGGGACATAGGGACAGAAAAAGTGACTTTATTTAATACTACAGTTACAGTTATCCTCTATGAATGTCTGACATCAACGTGTCAGATGCGTAACTATCAAGATATCTCCATTTCTTTCCATCGTTGTGCATGCTTCTCAGTGGCTAATACAAGGCAAACGATATACCGGCTTTTACTTACACCCTAGAAATATTGTACAGGTTATATTATCAGTATGTATATTTATGAATATAAATAGAAACATTCACAGCACGTCCGATAACTCAACCGTTTGTCACAACGGCAATAACTCAAAAGAATCCATTACATGGCAACACAGATAATGTACACGCTGTCGAACAAGACCCAAGAGTTGCAATTTTATCAGTTCATCTATTCAGGACTTTGCTGCTTTGAATTAAGCGATAATTTAGCTGGTTAAAGATTTGTGCATAATGTTGCTATGCCGAGGACGCGTACGGTTGATGTAGCCCTCTTCCTGGACCGTTCTTCGTACAACTGTGATCTTATAAGGCTGGGTTTACATTGTTCTCTGGAGTCACTTAATTTACTAACTCGTATACTTGTTTGCAACTTGTGAGGGACGCAAAATGACGGTTTTTTTTATTAGGGATCCGTATTTATTTTCATCATCCATATTTTTTTGCGCCCTGTCGTTTAAATTTTAAACACCATTTTGTGCATGTTCAAAGCAGGTATCGGAAACGATTTCTTAGAGAAATAGCCTAATATTTTAAAATGTTTTAGGCTCTTAATGGAGTAATCAATATTTTATATAATTAACAATTCGTGTTCTTAAATTATTACATTACTCGTAACAAAAAAGTTATACACGGTTATTTTGTATGGATAAAATACGAGTATCCGATCCCTGGTTCAAAATAACCTTTATTCAATCTTTTATCCTACGAAATTATTTTTCTTGATTTAAATTTGATAAATAACGAGGAAATGATGGTTATAATTAACAACATGCGCCAGAGGACTGATGAACTTTGTAGCCAGATTTCAAGAGCATTGTGAGTATCTATCAAAGTTTTGTCTATATATTATTGACGAGTGATGAGTTATCTTACGTCCAGGTAAAAAAAAAACGTTCTATTATAATCGTTGCACTGGAGACAATAAGGTTTTTTTGCGATTCATCCTTAATGGCTCATTATCAGGTTTAGGTTATCGATTGGTCGAAGTAGTAAGTAGAAATAAGAGGTCTATACATTTGGCCTTAATATTTATCCGCATTACAACTTTCCACTGAATAACGTATAGCACGCTTTGCATAGCGAACTGTTCTCGCGGGGATGTCGTAAGAGCGTCGGCTTCAAGTGATTCAAGTGTCACTGAGTTTTTTTTTTTTGATAGAAGATTGATGATGGGCAGCAGCATCATCATAGTTGACACACTACTGCGATCGCCAATCCGCTTACCCAGAGTGGCAATTATGGGCATTTACCTTCTAATAGGTAATATACGCATAGTAAATAGGAGAGGCCTACGCCCAGCAGTGGACTGAGATAGGCTGATGATGTAATACGCTTTGTTGTATTATTTATGTGCCGAAATAGTTTAGAGGTATCAACATCATGCGATGCGACAGGTACCCGTGAACACGCCCTAACGCACTTGTCGGCCGCTTGGGTGGGTCAGAGCACAATTATATTTATCGCCGGCACTGCCGCGTCGCGGCATGAATCAGCGCCGATACGTCGTCGGGACGTCGGCATGTGAGAATGCTTCTTAATGCGGAATAGGCTTAGCGTCCTGCTACGTGCTTTATACAATACAAAACTTTTTATTGCACACCTCGTTAATATAAAAATAACAAAAAATTAGGACCAATGATACAACTAGAATAAAATAAAAAAAAAACTTTAATCATCAGACATAAAACCTATAGATATAATGAAACAAAATGAAAAAAAATTGAAAAAAATATAAAAAACCGGCCAAGAGCATGTCGGGCCATGCTCATTGTAGGGTTCCATAATTATAATTATTCATAAACGGCTGGGCAGATAATGTTTGAAATAGTCCAATTCATGATTTATTTCATGTTTTTTGGACGGATCTAAAGTTAGAGGAGGAACGACACATTGTTTTTTAAATTCTGTAGCGGCTAATAAATGGTAATGAAATCGTCGTTTATTTATGTGCCGAAATAGTTTAGAAGAATCAACATTATGCGATGCAACAGGTACCCGTGAACACGTCCTAACGCACTTGTCGGCCGCTTGGGTGGGTCAGAGCACAATTATATTTATCGCCGGCACTGCCGCGTCGCGGCATGAATCAGCGCCGATACGTCGTCGGGACGTCGGCACGTGAGAATGCTTCTTAATGCGAAATAGGCTTAGCGTACTGATCCGTGCTTTACAATCAATGATCGCAACTAGCTTAAAAAAACTTTCTTTGAGTTTAAACTATCGTTTAAACTCAAAGAAAGCCTTTAAACTTACATTATTGTATTAAAACAATTTTTATTTATCTTTTTCGAAATTAATGAATATAAAATTATTTGCATTTTTATATAGTCTACATGTGTAAAATTATATTTAAATATGTTACAAATATTAGATGTCATTTACCAAAGAAAAAATACCAAGATCCTCAACGTCTGAGGAGGGGATCGAACCCACGTACTCAGCTTTCGCGGCTGATGCCTACACCTCTCGGCCACTCGGTCCCTAGCTACCGACCGAAGTTAAGTCGTATCGACGCCACGTGTCGTGACAACGCAATAAAATCTTTTAGGTACTTTTAGGAACCACTGCCCGCGGCCCGTACCCGTTCTAGCAGGGCGCAAGCCCGTAGTATACGTCGGGCTGTGACCGAGGGTGCTCCGGACGAAGACCCTCTTAATGAGTCGGAAAATGTCGAACAATCATCGACTTAAATACGTGAGTAACCGATAATATTTAAAATATATTTGAGTCTCATGATAGTTATAATTCTAAAATTACTTTTAAGAACTTTGTTCGGATACATACATACTTCTTAACTTTATACAATTTCCCTCCCTATACGTACAATAATATAAGCAAAGGTATTCATTTCCAAAATGACAATATTTTTGCAGTTATCCTGAAAACGTGGATTTTAATTATTTAAGAATAATTAGATGTTTATCTTTAGGAATATTGATTGAAATTTCATTTTTATCTTCCGGATAAGATAAAAAAAAATCTTTGACGAACAGTGATAACTCAATGTACGTTAATGTCGCAATCATTATCATTCTGCATTGAGACGATGGGACTCATACACCTGTTTTCTGTTTTACTTATTTCCGCATTTGTTCATGCAGAAACAAAAAACTATGAAGGCTATAAAGTATACAAAGTAGTCCCTAAAACGGCCGATGAAGTTGAAAGTCTAATTAAAGTGCAAAGAAGTGGTATAACCGAGTTTTGGGATGACGGGTTTGATGTTAATCATAATGTGAAGATAATGGTATCGAGTATGCTCGAAGCGGAATTTGTGGAAATGCTACAAAACGAGAAAATTGAAGCGACACTAGTTATTGATGATGTGCAAAGGTATGTGCGCAATATCTTATCAAACTTGCATCACATAATTTAATTTTAATGCGTATAAAAAATTAGAAAGTGATATGCAATTAGTAACACTCTAGATGTACAAAAATGCAACTTGTACATAACAAAACAATTAAATGAAATGAAATAATTTATTGTCATACCACAGGTAAATTCTAAAAGATGTTATTACAATTAGTTACAGTTATTACAATTAGTTACAGTTGGTACAGTTAATTTAGTAATGCCAAACAGTGAAATACTCAAACCAAATGTAAATCCATCGAAGTTCTGTACTTTTTTGTATAATATTTTACTACTTAACACATTAATGCAATACATATTTCTCAGAGTTGGTGTTTGAATAATAAAACAAAATGTTTCCTGTTATAGGAAGTTAACAAGTTGCTACTGAATAATAATTTACAGGACTAAGCACTTAAGTATTTAACAAAATATTGTAATCATTATTTCAGAGCAATCGATGATCAAATAGTTCCTGTCTCGAGACGTAAAGGCAGCAGCGGTGGCAGGCCCAGTGGTGGTGGTCGTAGACCCAGTGGTGGCAGTAGTAGTAAAGGAAGCAGTGGTACAGGAACCACTGGTAGCAATGGGCTTTTAACATATTACGCATACACATCTGCAAGCCGCCGTACGAGAAGAACTTATCAACGTAATGCTGACACGTTATTCTCATTCACATGGGACAGATACCACACATTGAATACCATTTACGCTTGGCTCGATGAATTAGCCGAAGCTTTTCCAAATATTGTAAGAACAGTTGAAATGCCAGGTTCAAGTGTGGAAGGAAGACAAATTAAAGGAATCGTCATCGATTACCATCCAGAAATAAGTGGCAAGAAAATTGGTATGTTCGAAGGCGGGCTTCACGCTAGAGAATGGATATCGCCAGCAACTGTTACATGGATCATCAAAGAATTTTTGGCGAGTGACGATCCTGAAATTATTGCATTGGCTACCAGTTTCGAATGGCATATTTTCCCTGTTGTTAATCCTGATGGATATTCTTATACTTTCACGGATGTAAGTCGTTTATACTACTTGATTGTGATGTATTTAAATTAGGTACTTATATTATAACTGATACTAAATATGTAATTATGATTGATTATGATATGGTTATGACGTATTAAATGACTTATGAGATTTTTTGTAATTACAGCGAAGAATGTGGAGAAAAAACCGCAGCAGAGTTAATTCTACATCCTGTGAGTCTTTCGGTGTTGAAGATGATTTGAGCAATGGTGTCGATCTCAACAGAAACTTCGATTTTGTATGGAACAGTAAGTTTGAGGAAGTATTTTTAATCATGATATCATTTGATACATCAAGACTAGACATAGAAGTCACGGTTTCACGAACAAAATGTTGCTAGGGACATCCACTTGATATTATATTATCGTTAAATTATTCTTTTTTACGACAGAAGTAACTAATGAGTTAATAACACACAAGCAAATATTTATTCCTGGTGTCTTCGATACACATGTTTATGAATGAATTTTAATTTATATTGATATGTATTTGTCTATATAATTCATTCGCTAAATGGAACGCTATTTTTACAAGCATTATTATGTTTCACTTGTCACGATGTTGGGCGTTCATCATATTTTGCGAGAGTTTGTATCGATTCCCAAAAATGGTTTTGACAAAAACTTGTTCGTCACATATTTGCTAATTGTATGTCTCCTTTGGAATCCAAGAACCTCAAAATGATCGTAAAGTATGAAAAAAGGAATTGATAAGCAGCAAAATTGTGATTAAGTATTTACCTGTAATTTCAGCTGCAGGGACATCAGATGATCCATGCTCAAACCTTTTCCCCGGACCATCCCCGGCATCAGAACCTGAGACACAAGCCATACAGCAGTACGTCTTGAATCTGAGACAGCAAGGAGAAATTATTTACTACATTGCTTTCCATTCTTACACCCAGTTGATTGTCGTGCCTTACAGTCATCTCAGTTCGAACCAAGTTCTGTCGATTCCTGATTTTGCTAACATGGTAAGTGTTGATGGAGATGACCTAAGGATAAGTCTAGTCTTATGGATTGTATACCTTATTGCTTATTGCTTTGTGTCTCTAAATGGCTAGCACGTGCGGCACAGTACAATATTAAAAGCAAGCAATACGCGTTTCTCACTAAACACGAAAATATTAAGAAACTTACAGGGCGCGACCGTGGCTTTAGAGTAATTTAGTCGCGCCTTATTGCCCATATTTTGATTCTAAGTAGAAAGAATCATAGGAATATTTATGATATTGCTAACCCAATATTAAAACGGTTCTATGTTACATTTTTGAGTTAATTTAATTTGAACTAAGTGTCATTGTGACAATGTTCAAATTTAAAGTTGATGAAAGTGTAACACGGAAAATTGTTTATTTACGTATTAATTCTTCTATCTGATCTGTTGATTTCAAACTGTAGGTCGTCAACAAAGTGTTTTGTTATCATTTCTTTTTGGTTTCCAGATAGTGCACGTAATGTAATAAGTATCATATTATATTACCTATATTATTGTTTCAGTTTGAAATAGCCGCAAGAGCAGCCGATGCACTACAAAGTAGAAACGACACTACGTATAGAGTTGGCCTTTCCGTCGACGTCATGTGTAAGTTGTGCTTTGTAACTTTATCAAATTCCGCAATAAACTGTAGTTTTAGTCGAGGAAAGTTCAAATCGGTTATCTAGCTGTTGCAACTAAAAGTTCTTACTTCCCGTACGCTCGAAATTTTAGCCAAGCAAACTTGTTCTTCTAGTTATATGTATTTCATGTACACTAAATGGTACTTGTTCATATTTCAATACATAGGAGGTTGGTTTTTATTGACATTTAATATGTTTACTTCATTTAATGGGTCCTTATTGACAAAATAGGTACATTTAAGAACCTAACCACTAGCATTTTCTAGTTTGGTACCGAGATCCCAACACACTTCGAAAAGCAAAAACTAAGTCATTCATCTTCTTACTATTAACAATGCTAAAGAATTATTGAACTCTTGTGGGAGACGCGAAGTATTTGAATAAATAAAAAAACAAAATTAAATGATTTGTGGAACAACTCAAATTGTTTTTATTAAATATTTTTTGAGTTGTATTTTTCAAGTAATAACACTACTATGTCTACAAATTTCAATTTAGGTTCAATTTGAGTGTCAATTGTGTGATATTTGAACTCTGGTTTGGTAGTTACGCGGTATTGCACTATCCCCGACGAATTTTAAATAATAATATTAGATACCAAAGAAAAAATACCAAAGTTTACCAACGCCAGAGGTCAAAGGCGCCTAGCCTTATAACAGATTGCATATACCTGATAGATTTGACCGGTGTCTGCTAAGCTGGAGTGGCTGAGTGGTTTACACATCAGCCGCAACAGATGAGGACGTGGGTTCAAATCGTGGGTAGTTATTCTTTGGTACATGACATCTAATATTTAAAATTAAATGACTGTGTAAAGTAAAAAATACATTCAGCAACACCATCATCTACACTATTAATATCAATAGTCTGTAGCACTACCACATTTACTTTATAGACGCGATGAGCGGCACCAGCTTCGACTGGGTGAAGAGCACTGGCGTACCAGTGGCTTACCTGATTGAACTTCGAGACCTGGGCGAGTATGGCTTCCTGTTACCTGCGGAGCAAATCATCCCGAACAATCTAGAAATCATAGACGCTTTACGTGAGATGGATAGAGCGACTAGAGACCTCAGAATTTATACTCGGGATTCTTCTGCTGGAACAGTTGTCATTTCAATGATTTTAGTAGCGTTTAGCGCAGTCTTAGCAATAATCTATTGAAAGCAGTATATTGAAATCTGCAACGATTAGCAAAATAAAAAGGGAGGAAGGGGACCAGTAACATAACATTTATTTTCAAAAATAATGTAAATATTGAGATATAAAGTTATTATATAGCTGTAAAATATAATGCTGGACAATGAACCCTTCCCTAAAGATTGCTACACTGACCGGTGCTGCATCACCTGCATCCAGCGGATACTTGCGACCGCCACCGTCTCAAAAGTTTAATATTTTCGATTGGTGGCCTGATACCTTTTTTTAATACTCTTTTGGGGCATGTTTCACCATCTCTATATAAAATGTATCTATTCTGTTAGATAAATTGTAGCGGTCCCTTTCTTTTATGTGCCTGGGGAAAAGGATAGTGATAATTTTATCTGACGGTTATTTTAATCCGAGGATTGTGAAACAGGTCGTTAGTTTGGTTAAGTAGTTAAGCAAATGTAATGTATTTTAGGTCTAAAACGAGAAATTTTTTTATATGTATTTTGTAATAAATATCAAGTCCATATTTTTTGTATTTATTTTTTATTTCAACCTCAAACCCAGAAAAACTTGAATGTATATTTAGGGACTAAATTTCTATGTCGTTGTACGTCAGAATAAAGTAACTCGTAAATTATTATAAAGACAAATTAATTTTAAGAAAGATTAAAAATGCTAGTTCATTGTGATTATTTATTGACTATTTTATACTAATTATGTATATCAGTTCAGATTAATATTTTAATCGGTCTCAATAGAGTTGTTATCAATTTTACGGTAGGTACCCAATTGCTTATCGCAATGTCGTTAGAATGGCAGAACATTCTTTAGCTATCGTTATTCACTGAACATTATCTTGGTACCGTACCTGAAAATAAACAAATAGAATACTTTTAGGATAGTCTATCTGTATCTTTGACAACCTGTTGTTTGGCTGTTGTAATTCGTTACATCTTTATTAGAATGAAAGGACTCTACCGTAAGTATATTATTAATAAACCATTAAAAAAAACGATTTATTCCGCTGTGCATAAATTTACCAAAACCAATTTAGCCAGTAGCACGAAGAAAGGAAAACTCCGAAAATATACAGCACGGTGCATTCCAAGAAACCGTTTATCTAGAAAAGTGATTATGATAATTATAATTTATGGTGTTTTATCATTAGTGCAACTTGGTTCATGGATAAAATCTTGGTTCACGATTTTGGTCTAAGGCGTCCAGCGGGGCGGAAAACCATAAGTGCGAGAGGTAGATCCGATATTGATCTCTCGCTCGAACTTATTGAGTCGCCCCTCGTTGGCGCTGGTCGCGGCCAGGCCGCATCCTCGACAGAACTTTGTGATACTAATATGTAGGTACTTAGACGATAGGTATGACGATTATAAAATATCGATACTCTATCGCATCAGCATTAAATAGTAATCCGTAGATTACTTTGATAATAAGAATGATAAATACATTAAGAAATATGACCCAAATGCTTTTTATTTATGTGTGATTAAAACCAAGCACACGTATTTAGAAGACGTTAAAATGGCTCTAAAATTTATAGCTCTTTTGGGGCTCTTGGCTATAGCAAACGCTAAGGTTAGTTATGAAAATTATAAAGTTTACAATGTTATGCCTAAGACTGAAGCTGAAGTGCAAATTCTTAGTGATCTACAAAAAGACAAATATGAGTTCTGGACAGAAATATTTAAAGTTGGCAGCGAAGTGAGGATTATGGTGGCTCCTGCGGAAGATGAAGAGTTTTTGAGCTATCTGAAGAGTGTGAATCTTGATGCAAACGTCAGCATTGCTAATGTGCAAGAGTAAGTAAATCCTTCAAAGACGAAGCAAGATCAAATGACGAAAAGACAAAATATTGCATGTAATTGTTAGTATGATGAAAACTGTTTTGAACATAAGTTTTTCTCGTGACCTAGAAAAAACAATCATTTAAGTTTCTTTCCATCAGGTTGTCAAATAAGATATGAATGCATGACTATTTCTCTTTTCAGGTTAATAGATGCGCAATTGAGAACTGCTGTTCCAAACGCGAATACCCGCAGCATCGCTCTCGGTGGAATGACGTGGGATAGGTACTACGGCTTGATCAACATTTACAATTGGTTAGATGAACTAGAAACCCTTTACCCTAACGTAGTCACTACTATAACTATTGGAAACACCTTCGAAGGCCGTCCTATTCGAGGCATTGTTATTGACTTCAAACCTGGCCAGAGAGGCGAGAGACCACTAATGGGAATGATTGAAGGAGGCATTCACGCTAGAGAATGGATCTCACCCGCAACTGTTACATGGATTATCAAAGAGTTTCTGACTAGTGACGACCCTGCAGTCAGGAGCATGGCTGAAACATTTGTATGGCATATTATCCCTGTCGCAAATCCTGATGGATATGTGTACACCTTTACAAATGTAAGTTCATAAGCAATTATAAATGAAAATAGACTTCAGCTACACTAGCTCTGATTTGATAGAATTTACCTGCAGCACGAATAATAGTAGCAAATAGAAATCAATTGCTTCTAATTATATGATGCGGATTATGTGATATAGAATTGAATATAGAACTACTTTACAGGATCGTATGTGGAGGAAAAACCGTAATACGGCCAATCACGTCATGTGTGGAACCAATGCAGACGCGGGCAACGGTATTGATTTGAACAGGAATTTTAACTTCCAATGGATGGGTGAGTAGAAAAGATCTACATTAATGAAATTAAGCTTTTATTGTACTAATAAGTACAATATTATTAGAATCATGAAAAATCTAAGAAACATTTTAATCGGTCAATTTTATCATACAAGATAACTTGAAGTATTTTTGATAGGTAACAGACAGATAATGAGATAATGGTCGTTCCAAAGATCGTCTTCACAATTTGTTACTTTAATTGTAACAAATACATACAACTAAAAATTATAAAACAATTTACATAACATTTTATCTGTAGCACAATATAGATAACAGAATCAAACTTAAATAGTCAAGGAGTTCAGGAAGAAAATAATTATATTGAGAACCATTCAATGAATTACATGGCCTCGGTTTTGTAGACAGAATCACTATCTAATAGGCAAATTGATTACTTTTGAGAATCTTAGACAAATAAGTCTAATGTCCACATGACATAGGCTGATGATGATGTCCACATGACAAACAAGGGTAAACCAACTAACACGGGGTCAATCGGTTAAGTCCATACATTTTTGACACTTCTACTCATTTAACTCGAAAGTGACCTAACCAGAAATCATGCAAGAGTGGTAGCCTCACACCCAAAGAGATTTTTGCATCCTGAAAAAGAGATATTATGCAACTTTAACATCATTCCACATACCTAATTATATTACAGTTACCGGAGCCTCATCCAATCCTTGCGACCAGACCTACGCCGGCCCCTCTGCAGCATCAGAGCTGGAGACTCAGGCCATCTCCAACCACGTCCTCAGGCTGCAGCAGACTGGAGAGCTGATCTACTATCTGGACTTCCACTCATACTCTCAGATGATTCTGGTACCCTACAGTCATGTGAGCGGATATGATGTGCTGCAAGCGTCTAATTATGGTGACATGGTAAGTGCTTCTTGCAAAACAAATGACTATTTCAGTGGCAGTATCAGAATCATCAGCAAGTATATCATGGTTTCAAAACGTACATAGATTAAATCTAACTAATCTACTTAACATATTGTGAAAACACAAATCAAATTATTTATTAACTAAATATTTTGATTTGTACTTTTAATTTTTCTCCAGTAGTCACACTACTTAATACTTGTCCCCACCTCGGACATAGGTGATCTTGGTCGTTTTTCTTTGGTATATGACATCTAACATTTATAATTTAATCTACTTAACCTAAACTATATCTAAGATTGGCCCTTGTGGCATTGTACCGAGGATGCTGGCGGCATTTCCTCGCTGTATCGCAATACTGATGCGTTGTGCGAGGAAGTCGCCAGCTCTTCGGTCTTTAGTTACATAAACCAGACGTTTCGCGATCTCAGCAAACAATTTGCGTGCGCTGGGGCCCCAAGAACCTAAAGTTTTCATGGTTTCATTTCTCAAATAGAACTTCTATTTATTAACGTATGATTTAAGCAGAGGGCAACGATGCAAGCATTTAAAAAGGTTTATATAATATACGTCGACTTTGTCCATATTAAATTAGTTTTACCTATAATTCCCATTGTTTGACTTGTTGTTATTGTCCGAAAAGTATCCTTTTAGATATCACGCATTTATAATTTATGTGCAGTGAATTACATGAAATTGAAGTTGTACCTACTATATTAATTCGGATACAAACATGCGTTTATCTTTACCTTAAATATAAAAATTTTATCATAAAAACAGTTTAACGTGTAACTAAAGAAACTATTGCCCTTTTTATTTAGGGTTCCGTAGCCAAAAACGGAACCCTTATAGATTCGTCATGTCCGTCTGTCCGTCTGTCCGTCTGTCCGTCTGTCCGTCTGTCACAGCCAATTTACTCGGAAACTATAAATGCTACAGTAACGAAATATGGTATGGATATGTGTTGTATGAACCGCTACAGGAATGTGATACTAAATTGTAAAAAAAAACCATTGGGGTGGGGGCCCTCCATACATGTAACTGAGGGATAGAATTTTTTTTTTAGTTGTACATAAGCGTGTGGGGTATTAATAGAAAGGTCTTTGAAAATGATATGTTTAACCCCTCGTTACGTATGCTTAGACACGGATCTGTGCGTGGGAATTTCAATCTATTGTTTTAAGTGTCAAGGTCATTTTTACAGTAACATAATTTGACAGGAAGCATACGAGGGGTTAAGCAAATCGTTTTCGAGATATCAGGTCTCAAAGTCTGAAAAATGTGTCCCCCCCTCTATTTTTTAAACTACGCGATATAAAATTCTGAAAAACATATATGTTATGCACATTAATAAACTCTATCAACGATTTTTAGTTTGATAAAATTATCTCCTATAATTTTTGAGGTAGGTTGATTTAACTGTATTTTTTTAATAATAAATTGATAATGGTACGGAACCCTTTGCGCGCGAGTCCGACTCGCACTTGGCCGGTTTTTATATTAAATATTCTCGTTACTGCAATTTTCAGTTTGAAGTCGCTATTCGCGCTGCAGAGAAATTGGAAGCTAGGCATGGAACGCGCTATACGGTCGGAACGTCTCTGGAAATATTATGTAAGTTTAATTCTATATATACAGGTTGACCCCTTATTCATAAAGATCTCCTAACTTATCATACCGATAGTAATATTATTTGTCCCTTTCAGTCTTATACGAATAAATATGTCTACAAGACCAAAATGGAGAAGCGATACTTATCGGCTTTCTAAGGCAGGAGACCTTTATAAATAAGGGGACAACACAATATTGGTAACTAAATAGGAGTCAGGATTAGGAGGGCCATCCTTGGAAGTCCCAGAGACACGTGAAATAGGATAAACTAGACTCTTGAGTAATGACTTTAGAAAACTATTGGAAACGGTATAGGTGAGATTTGTTTTTCGAGTCAATAATAATAACCAACTGCCAATAACTAATGCAAAATAAATATCATTAACTTTGGCCTTAGTGCAATTGTATGGATACCTACACTCAAATTGGTCTCCATAACACCCCATTTGTCTTTCAGATAAAATCAGCAAATATATCAATATCACTTTTGTTTCAGATGCCGTCACTGGATCTAGCTTTGACTGGGTGAAGGGAGTCGCAAACGTACCCATTGTATACCTCTTCGAGTTGAGAGACGTCGGCCAATATGGCTTCCTATTACGTCCGGAAGACATTATCCCCAATAATGAGGAAATCATGGACTCCCTCTTAGAAATGGATAGGGTGACCAAACAATTGCGGTACTACACTGGAGCCGGGACAGTCTTCAGTTCTGTTATATCGCTGGTTTTTGCTACCTGCATGTTGGTGCTGCTTCAGTAAAGACAAAAATAAAAAAAACTAAGACATATTATTAAAATTTTGAAGGACATGATAACGACTATTTATAAATTGGCACCGATCTTGATTTTAGCTGTTCAGAATTGTATGTACTATAGCGTTCAAAAGAGCCTGGGCAATCGAACAAAACTATCGTTTGAAGCTAAATTGAGCGCCACCTTTGTGGGATTGATGTAACAAGGCTATTACAGATGTAAAGGTAATCTTAGTAGTAATGTTAGCTGTCCCTAGATGGCGTTGATAGTCAAAAAACTAAAAAAAAATGTGCACACAGATTTAAACTTTATTTATAACTCCTCGAGTATTCTGACGAGACTTATTCTTTTCTACTTACTGACTTATTTTTTTTTTAGGATACTTTTTGTTTTTTTTTATTGTCATTATTGAGACATTATTAAATCTGTTCAAACATCCTGTGTATTTTGAATTCACCCACCGGAGCGTAGCGTAACCGGAAAGCCCTTTTTGGCCAAGATTTAAAAAAACACAAATTAGTTTAATATTCGTGGGATACGAACCTGGGCACTCTAGTTTAGAAGCCGTATGCGCAAACCACTGAACCAAAGTGTTATTAGTAAAGCCGCCGAAATATAACGTCAGTTGAAACCTTGGTATATTATCCGTAAAATATGCTAAGGGAATTACAGTTTTATTACCATAAGACTAACGTTAGAATGGCATATCAACGTTTCAATATATTGATAAAAATGTATACTATAAAAACGTAAGAGGGTAAGTTTAAGTTTTCTAAATACCATACTAGTGCTGATTTTTTTCTTAATCAAAGATTCATCGCATGTTCCTTTGTCTGCTACCGTATACGATTGAAAGTGTATTACCGTTACTAGCTGATTATAAGAATGAGTTCTTCGTGCAATATTGATATGATAACCAGATCGCAAATAATTGCCTTGCATAAGGAAGGCAAAAATAAATCAGAGATTGCTAGAGAAACAGGTGTCAACGTAAGTAGTTTAATTTACTTCTTTTCGGTATTAAAATGTTTGCATTATAATTTAATAATAATTATATTATATTTTTTACAATTGTTTCAGAGGAAAACTGTTTCTTTATGGGTAGATCGATACCAAGGAGAAGGGTCTTTGTCCCACCGGCATAAAACTGGAAGACCACGCCTCATTGACACACAGCAACGTCAGTTGATGGTGCGGGAATATGAGGAAGACGGATTTAGGCCCACAAGACACTACGCCGGTTTGTTTGGCACAAGTCCGCTTACGGTTCGTCGTGTGCTTCATGAGGAAGGCATCCATCACCGCAGACATGCCATCAAACCTTTGCTGACGGATGCTCACAAAACGGCAAGGTTACAGTTTGCTCGGGACCATCTTCTTGACGACTGGACTAGTGTCATCTTCACTGACGAGAAGACTTTTAAATCCAGTCAACACGGACGCCTGAGCTTGTGGCGTCGAAATAATACGCGATACGACAACGATCATGTCGTGCCCAACATTGAATCGGGGCGTATCACAGTGAACATGTGGGGTTGGATGAGTGCAGCTGGTCCGGGAGAACTTGTCAGAATACCTAGTCGTGCAAATAGTGAACATTATGTAGAAGTGTTGGAGGAGACCATGTTACCTACAGTTCGAAATGTGTATCCAGAAGCAGAATTGCCGTTGGTGTCGTTTGTGCAAGATAATTGTCCTATACACCGTTCGCGTAATGTCGAAGAATGGTTTGGAAAACACAAAAATAATATTAAAGTTATTTCCTGGCCTGCTAGATCACCGGATTTAAATCCGATTGAAAATGTATGGGGTGTTATTGTCCAACGCTGGGATAATAAAAATGAAAGGACCCCGAAAGCGTTGGTAGCACATTGCTTAAAAATATGGGAAAGTATTCGTGGTTCAGATTTATGTTCAAATTTAATAACATCAATGCGTTCCCGATTACAGGCAGTTATTGATAACGAGGGGGGTTACACCCGATATTAAATAATATAAAAAATTCACTTACTGGACTTGTTAAAGTCGAGTAAGTATATTTTTAACATTGTTTAAAAATATTTTATCAATAAGATAATAATTTTCTTAGGCTACGAAACAGTGGTGTTTAAAAAAACTACTACCTAAATAAGACAATTATTGACTCCCTTACTTTAAATTTCTCGATTACAATAACATGTTACAGTGAAGGAAGTTTAGTAGTTTGTATTTTTGATTAATAGTAATAAATAATAATATTTATAACACTTTCCAGCTGGGATTTATGTAAGCACAACGGAACGTCGAATTCTAGGATTGGTAAGTTAAGTCAAAACTTTTGATTCCCAAAAATAGTGATGGTGGATGGATGACAATCTATAAAATCTACTAATTGATTTTTATTTTTTAATGAATAGTAATAGTCTCATAAAACAAATCGTAATTATTGTTTATTTCAGTTGCTAAATAGATATTACGGTTGCCAATACCTTTAAGTAGTTTTATTGAGGCGAAGTTTCAATCTTTTTCCGTTTTCGGAAATGATACTTAAGCTTAAACCTCAATAAAAAGTAAACAATATTGCCTAATTATAAATCTTACACTTTTTTTACGGTGTAAATTAGTTAAATTAAAGCACACCTCGTATATCCAATCAACGTTATAAACACTGCTCACTTAATGTGTTATTTATTTAACCAACTCATGCCATTACATTATCCTAAAATAATAAAATAGTACTTGATTATGGATTTTTCTTTAGATAGTTTGTTTACAATGTTATCAATTTCTATTGATGGTAACTTTTAGTGAATTATTTCAAAAGATGGTATGTCTTAGCACATAACTCGTTGAAAAATTAAATGTAAACATGAAATCGCTCAAAAGCTTGAAGGTAATTTAATTTCAGAACCTTACATATCTTGTAGTATAATAGTTATTTAAAGTTGCCGATTTCTAAAAATGAACATTTGATAGTTTAGAAATGAGCCTTATAGGTATATATATGACGTTAAGGCTATCGGAAAAATGGTGAGTCTTACCCTCATATTAATAAGGATTAATCTATAACTGTGAAAAGTTCATTCTTAGAAATTGGCAAATATAATAAAAAAATATGTTTTAGCTTCCATTGTGCAGTCATAAGATTTATTATTATGTTTTGGTTTGAAATAAATACGCCTTGTAGATAAAGTAATAAAATATATAGGGTTAAAATCAGATACAGCTTTTGTATTTCTTTTAATACGTATTATCATTCATAAGTGCAACTGCAAATTGATTAAACAGCGTTTTTTGCTAACAAGACATAAATTATTTATTAAGATTAAGATTGGTTGTTGTAATTTGTAATTAATTAATAAAAAATATAGAAAAAAATGAAGTGTCCAATTTTTTGTGTTTTTATCCGTTAGCAATTCCTGAATAAACACAATAAGTACCGTAAAACTACCTAACTAAACTCCAAATGCTCCCAACAAGAAGATTGGGACTGACGTTTATTAAGAATTGAAATTGTGGACTATTATATAGTTGCAGTATTGGACCATAGTTAGGTGATTTTACGGTATTAGACCATAGTTTCGGGGGCGTCAGCCTCCGTAGCCTAGTTGATAGTAACCTTGCCTACGAAGCTGGAGGTTCCGGGTTCGAATCCCGGCGAGGGCATTATTTGTGCATTTATTTATCACAAATATTTTGTTCCTTGGTCATGGCTGTCTATGTATTTAAGTATCTATATCTTTCTATCTATTATATATATATATATATATATATCGTCGCTTGGTACCCACATCACAAGCCTTAATTGAGCTTACCGTGGGACTAGGTAGATTTGGGTTAGATGTCCCAAGATATTTATTATTATTATTTATTCCCACAAGTGGTAACAACTGGGAATTAAAAACTCTTAGAAAATTTACTCGTCGGCAGTCTGAACAGCTAGTGATCAACTGTACTAAAATATGTCTGTAACTTTTACTGTGTTCCCTAGGCGAAGAAATACTGGATAGCCCATCGTTTAATAATATTGGGTCTCTGGTTGAAATGGGTGGGTAGCACTACACTAGGCTAAATACCGCCTGACCGAGTGATCGATTTTTATTCACCTACGACTATGAATGAAATATCAATTCAAAACTGTTTACATAATACAGATATCAGGTGATTACGTCGATTCCGAAAGTTATTTGACTGGTTGAAACTACTGATACTTGGGTCTATTTAAGATTAAAATAAGGTAAATAATTTTGACGTGTCTTAATGTTTATTCAAAGTGATTGAACCTGTTGAATGTTGCCTTATTTATATTAATTATAGAATAATCGGACCAATATGTAAATAATTATAAAATATTATTACATATTTGTAATGAACTATTTTTGAACGGTGTTTTTTATTAAACTGACATTTCGAAAGCGCTCATCTTCTTTCTAATGATTTAAGAATAAACATAATTATTTATAAATGTGGTTTTATTTATTTACCACAGAGGTATACTAAATAATATTATTAGGTAGATAATATTCATTATTTAAAATATTTTAATAATCAGAGAGCCTACAGCGAACTATAAATATCGTTAATTTCAAGTATCTGTCTCTGTCAAGTTGAAGACGCCTTTATTAGAGTGACAGAGATAGATGCTCGACATTTACGATTCTCCAAGTTCGCGGTAGACCTTCTAAATAGTTCATTGCGCTTCGCCAGCAGCGCCATCTAGTGTGGATATGACAACCTATGCTAACAGAGCTCAAGCGAGCGCATAGGAAAGTCGCCCTAGAGGTGTCCACGCTATTTTGAACCCGATAGTACAGGCGATTTTTATTTTTCATAATATTTTTGGTCGAGGATGCAGGAATTTTAATGTATTTTTATTGTAAATACATTTTCTGATAAGGACCATTTATCAAAAAAATATATTTGTATTTAGGTCGCATTATTATATTTTTTGTGAGACTCAAACTTCTGAAGGTAACTTCAGTAGGTAAACGGATCACGCACACAATTCACATCGAAAATTGATCAACATATTTCGTTCGACCTATGAAGACGATCCTTGATAGGAGCAACCGTGGCCCAACGTGTAGGTACCAAAAATGTAACTCGCAATTCTGGCAAATTCGCAATTAAGTAAGTACAATAAAGTACTCCGAAAATGTAATTTCTGTAGGGAATGGTTTCACTCACAAACTTTTGTACAACTTGCTTAACCTATTTGTGCAACAAAGCGTCGAAAAAAATCAACCATCGTCTTAACAAGTCCCAATAAATCAAGTAGTTCGTTTCTCTGAGTTAACTAATTAGTGAAAGCCATAAAGACAACAAAGAGAACGCTATGCCTCCCCAGGGAGTCGAACGCGCAATAGCTATTTACAGGTACAATGTGGTTTGGAGACGTAAAGTTTGTAGCGAGAATAGTAAGTTGCTTTATCATCTTGGATAAATAATTCACGATTACATAAAATTAAGAAGGAATCGCTAAGCTGAAGTGTCTCGACTGTTCTCGAGTGGCGGCCACGTACGGAAGGCGCAGTGTGGGTAGGCCCCCCACAAGGTGAACTGATGACTTGGTGAAGGTTGCAGGAGTCCGCTGGATGCGGGTGGCACAGGACCGGTCATTGCGGCAATCTTTTGGGAGGCCTATGCTCAGCAGTGGACGTCTTTCGGCTGATATGATGATGATGATGAAGGAAGACATCATAGACGACGCACATTTTTAGGAAGAACTCGTCGTTCTAATATTCATTCCGAAGAGACAAGTGAGACCAATCTTTTTAGTATCAAATTCTAAAAATAGAGTGTTCCCAAGAAATGTTGTTTTCGGTAAAAGAATATTATATCATGGAGAATTGGCTGCCCTCTGCAAGTATGCAGCCAATTCAAATTTCATGTGTCAATCTGAACAGTGTACTAGATAATATCCATTGAACAAATTGCATCACTGAATTGTGGAATTATGCCCGCTTTCTACTGCGAGCGAAACGGACTCATTAATGGCTCCGTTTCACGTTCATCGCTGGCCAAGTGCTAGTATGCAGTTGACAGCTGTAAGTCACACCAGCGGTGTAAGTTAAATGGAGCCATTAATGAGTCCGTTCCGCTCGCAGTAGAAAGCGGGCATAATTCCACAATTCAGTGATGCAATTTGTTCAATGGATATTATCTAGTACACTGTTCGAGTTGAACGTAAGTTCACGCGATTAAGATCCATTTGTGTTTAAAATATAAGTGATAATTGTGAAAGTATAAATCAATATATAAATTCATCTAGACACCAAGATGCATCCGTATCAGCAAAATCTCGCCACGGGTCGCCATATTGACAGACATAATTATATGCTTTGCCTTGAGGGCCATGAGGACCTTAAAATGTACACCAAATAATGAAATGGAGTGGTAATACGTCGTAACTCCACTAATTTATCTTATTTTACCTCTACCTCTTTTTCAAGGTGAAGTGAAGATAAAACTAAATTATGACCATTTTTATTTATTTTTAATTTTAAACAGATTGTAATACGTTGCTCTACAATTACACTTACTCAAGTTATTTATTACACAATGCATCCCATTTTAATTATTTATTTAAAACACAAGCTCAACAATATTTAACCATTGTATCAATTGACAGTGAAGAGTATAAATTAACTTGAAGGTAACTGTAAAATATAAAGGACTTTACAAAGTTTCAAATATAATTTATACGCTCTTATTTTGCTTCATTGACTATTGGAAAACGAACCATATCATCATCATCATCAGCCTATGTTAGTCCACTGCTGGACGTAGGCCTCTCCTATTAACTATGCGTATAGACGCATTAGGAGGTAAATGCCCATAATCGCCACGCTGGGCAAGCGGATTGATGATCGCAGTAATGTGTCCACTATGATAACGCTGCTGCCCATCATCAATCTTGTACAATTGTCAGTGACACTTCAATCCCTTAGTCGACTCTTACAACACCCGCAGGAGGAGTTGGGGTGGTGACAAATGTATTCTTACTGCCGTCACCACACGGCAATTAATCGGAACCATATAACCACCACTTTATATTGTTTTATTCAGACCAAAACCTATTTCTTCTACATCCTATCATCAAGCGCCGACTTTGTGCCAATGGGACCATACAGCGTGTTTATTTCATACGGGCGAATAATAGTGGCGATTCCTATCGGACCTAGGAAACCTGTTTACATAAATTTCTTTATGAAACGAAGGTATTTTTTTTCATACAAAATAATCTAGCTCGCAATGTATTGCATCCACTAGTAGCCACATCACTTAAAGTAGACAAAAGTATCTAAACGTCATACGAGTGTCATATCAGTTGGCTGGCATACATTGCTGCTGGGTTGTACTTTAGAAAAATAATTACAGCTAATTAACAACAAAAACGAAATGATTATCTTATGCGACTCGTAGGATCAGATATTATAGCTGGATTAATTATGCGTCTGTATCAAATACCCACGCTATATAGGCGTTATATATCTGCCTAAAAAAATTGAAGGTAGTTTCACGATTCTCGGATATACCGAGTAACATGCATACAAAAAAAAATTGAATAGAGATCCTCCTCCTTTTTTAAAAGACGGTTAAATTAAAACAGTTTATCTAAACAAAGAACAAGATGGATTAAAGATGCTAATTAACGCTAATCCTATGTATCAAGTTTCTTCTTTCACATTAATTAATGCTTCACCGCTGGCACTTTGTGTTAAAAAGGTTAGGAAAACAGAATTATGACGTGACGGCTCTCTCGCTTGGTATTTAGTTTCAACGCATTTAAAGGTGAGAGTAAGCGGTATTCACACAGACGATGGCTTACTTTATTTTTATTTAAGTAGAGATAAAACATATCCGTAACAATACAAAAATGCAGTATAACAGCAATTATACAGGGTGGAAAGGGACGACGTTCCTTCCCGCTACCGACCGAGTTCACCAACCATTACGATGAACTTTCAGTATGGGACCAACATCGAAATATGTTTTTAAAAATGTAACCCCTCATACAAAGTGAGTGATTAGTTAGAGTTTAATACTATGAAAAAGTCAATTTTCCATGTAATTTTCGATGTTGGTCCCATTCTGAAAGTTCCTCGTAATCGTTGGTAGACTCGGTCGGTAGCGGGAAGGAACGTCGTCCCTTTCCACCCTGTATACCAATTATTATAAACCAAAGACGTTTTTATAGGTCTTTATTTTCAAAACTGTACAATTTATATACATAAATTAAATCTAACTAATCTATTACATCCCTTGTGACATTGTACCGAGGATGCTGACGGCATTTCCTCTCTTTATCGCAATACTGATGCGTTGCTCGAGGAAGTTGCCAGCTCTTAGGTCTTTAGTTACGTCTACCAGACGTTTTGCGATTTCAGCAAACAATTTATATGTTTCGAGGTATTATATAAGTCCAAAAGGGTCAAATTGGTTTAGTATAGCAGCGTGGAAACCGAAATATTTATAGTTAGTTCCTTCTACTATGCAAGAATTCGGACCAGGGAAAGAATAACGTACCTATTATGTTCCTTGGCTTCCCCCAAAGATTGCCTTTATGGTTCTAGAAGAAAAGTTATTATGTATCTCTTTGGTAAGATTTATCATAATAAAGAATATTGTAAAAAAAAAACATTTTTAACACCGACTTATTGTCGATGCACAAAAAAAAACTAAATTTGTTTACAGCAAATACACTGTAAGAAAAAGTAAAATCCAACTCGAGAATCTACTTATCCAAATCTAGTCCCACACGTTTGTGTTCATACTAAAACCCCCTAACTTCCAAAAATAAGTTACCTACTGCTCGCCGGATGACACTCTCAAAGGTAAATAATAATAAATTATGACAACCCTGACAATCTGACGCATGACTGAAATCAGATGTCACAACGAGACCACAAATCATAATGCGGCGTTTGGAGCACTGAACAGGAAAAGGAATGGAGACGAGAAAAAAAAATTAATTAATAAAATAAAACTATTTAAAACGGGCTATAATGCTAGGAGTAGGCTCTCTGCGTGATCGGATTAAAAATGAGAACATCCGCAGCAGAACCAAAGTAACCGAAATCCTATCCTCCGAATCGCTAACCTGAAGTGGCAGTGGGCGGGGCACATTGCGCGTAGAACCGATGGCCGTTGGGGAGGGAAGGTTCTTGAGTGGCGGCCACGTACCGGAAGGCGTAGCGTGGGTAGGCCCCCAACAAGGTGGACTGATGACCTGGTGAAGGTCGCAGGAGTCCGCTGGATGCGGGTGGCGCAGGACCTGTTATTGTGTCAATCATTGGGGGAGGCCTATGTTCAGCAGTGGACGTCTTTCGGCTGATATGATGATGATGATGATGATGATGAAACGGATTATATCTCGTATCATCATATCAGCCGAAAGATTTCAAAGTCAAAGTCAAGTGGACTCCTGCGACCTTCGCCAAGTCATCAGTCCACCTTGTGGGGGGCCTACCCATAGGTTTGCGTTATAGGTTTGCGCGGGTTAAATTTCCGCAACTCGACGTCAAAAATTTTGCGCTTATTTTGCCTACCCATACATTAATTTCATTGCATTTCATTCCTTTACTTCACTAGATTTATATTTACTTAAATAGATTTATTTCATTAGTAGGGTAAGTTCTCCAGTGAATTAACAAATCCAGTGAACGAACAAAATACAAGTTTTTTTCGTAAAATAAGTTTTCTGTACATTTCTACTACGCGTTATATTTTTTTTTTCGGGTAAAAATATTATTTGACAAGTTCTGGTAGCACTTACATCACCTCATATGCATCAGTGTCCAAGTGGCGATGATCTAAAGTGGGCACGTTGCGCCGGTTCGTTTTTTATATGGAGGCGTTATAAAGATTGAGGTAAGCTTACGTTGTGTTTAATGTGTTATTTTGTGCGTTTCGTGCATCTCCCAGGTACAGTGCGTGATTTTTTGAAACTGGAAGGTTATGATTATGCTATTAAAGTATAGTTTAATGTGATTTCGTTTCAAATAGTGGCTTTTAATCCAGTGTTCTATAACTAGAACTCAAAATGGCTTAAACCTAGTGACCGAACGGGGGAGTTCATTCACTGGAATTGCGTGATTTATTATTTGTTCCATATCTTACGTTTTAGTGGTTGTTATAAGATTTGGTTTTCTTTGGACTTAATAGAAATATGCTGTCTAGCAAAAGGCCAGTGTACGAACAATACTTGATATGTTCAATTTTTAATGAACTACCACAAACACAGTTAGTTCATTAATTGGATTGCCAAAACCAGTGAATGAACTAAATCATTTGTTTCGTATTTTTTCTGGTTTTAAGACATGGAAAAGTTAAAAAAATCGTATAAAAAATTCCAATATGACCAAGAATCTCTCGACAAAGCTCTAAAAGCTGTTGAAACTAGTGAACTATCAAGTGCCAGTTTTAATATCTCAAAATCAACGCTATTTAAATCACCAAAATTGTCCAAATTCATGCCACTGAAGAAACAAACACAACTAACTTTGGTTAATCAAAAGTATTCAAGTAGCACTTCATATGCAGAATGAGCCCAGTTTACTTTTTAACGAAAGCGACATATAAGGTCACTCTTCAATGGTAACTGAAGAGTTAATTGAACCTTCCCAGAATACGCAGTAATGTGGAACTGTAATTGATGTCGTTTAATTATGTTTATAGTTATTATGTCTCATTAAAGTTTAAATTAAATTATCGAATATTACTAGCACTACCAATTCAAAATAGAGTACTTTTTGCATTTTAATACATTATTTTTAAGGTAGTTCATTCATTGGTTTCATTTGTTCATTTACTAGAATTTTGTGTTCATTCACTGGTGATTTTCCATTTTATCCCCTACAGTTAGCTATAATTTAAAACTGTGCAGCAGTAATGGAAAATAAAATTGCTTTTAGAAAACTACAATAGTGGTTTAATCTATAAGAACATTTATATTTAAACTTCATTATTGCTCCCAGCCACAAAAAATAAATTAAGTTGAAAATTTCCTTAAATGTTCATTCACTGGAGCACTTACCCATCGCGCAAACTGGTAAAAATATTATGTTTTAATTAATGTTTAAGTTCTAAATTAACAACAGAGTATGAAGATTCATTACGAGTAAGATGGTTGCATTGATAAATTGTTTCGGTTGAGGGAAATTTAACCAACATGTTTGCAATTACATATAGGTCCACTGACACGGAGCGAAGCTGTGCTGTGCAAAATTGACCAAGTACATTCTTCAAATTCGAATTCGAAACGTTGTGATGTGGTCCCATTGGCCGAGCTCCCACAGCTCCGCTCCGCTCCGCGTCCTATCCTAAGATTAGGTAATCAGATGCCACACATAGCACACAAAAAAACTGCATCTACGATTTGATAGATATATATATGTGATAGACAAAAAAAGATTTGAAAGAACACAAAATAACAGGTTTAAACTTAATGTAAAGAAACTTATGGTAACCGACACACTTTTTGAAATTTTACACTATTTAGCACGTGACATTCAAATATCAGAAATATCTTTCTGTTTCGATAACACAAGAAGGGGATTGCAAATAATCAGTCGATTAGCTATCATTATAAACAAGATTAATAATGATTAAGATTGTAACACTTTGGACCGTGTGTCTAGACATCTTAATGGATATAATTTATACTGAGCATTTCATCAAGTTTTCATTGGTTTAGCAGGGATGAATTTAACGTGTAGTATGCCCTAGACTCGGGCAATATCATGGGAAAATAGAATAGAGGTGGAGACTTGTCTTGTGATAGCTTTTTGTAAGTAAAAAATTTACCTTGTGTGTGATAGTGGTGTCCTCATGCATTCCATTGTTTAATACCGTTTTGCCTGTGTTGCACTGCCAGTTTAGGTTAATCACAACACTACGCACATTCAGACTATATGTCTTCTTAATAATTAACTTGAAAGGACATTAGGAATGCGATTTGTTTCCGTTGTTTACGTTCTTTTGCTAGGTTATGTTCCTGATACATTGATTTGGCATTTGACGTTTGACAGGTGTGCTTGTCTATGGTCCAAAATCCGTTCCACACGCCCGGTTTTAGAAAACATGTTAGATTTTTATTGTCAAGACGTATTATTTACAATTTACCTTTAAAATGGTTTATCTCAATTTCTAAGAACATATTTCTATAAAATTTTAATTGTTGGTAAGGATCGATTTGTGTCCAAGTCATTCGCACGAGCACAAAAGGTGGCGCTGCGATCGCCGACGCGGTTCTCTCTGGTTCGGCCCAAAATGTCGTCTCGTCATTGGGAATCCGGCATACGATATGTGAGCATCTAAAATTTAACCATTGGATCCCAATCACGTGGAAATGGTAAGTATTTTGTTAGTACAAGTACAGGGATGCATAATCATCCCTCTAAAATCTCTTTCATAAGTTGATCAATGTAATTTTTGTTTCAGCCGCGCCCGGTATTTCTCTCAACTTAGCAACATGAATATATAGTCCTGTTCGTTCTAGTATAATAAGGATTCGTTAACACCAATTCAACATTTGGTAAGTAGTAAAATGAGGTGTTCCTCACTATAATGCCTAGGATGGCTTTCGATATTGTGAATTGTCAATTTCATAAGATAAATTTCTTTTTCAGCAAACGCCATTTTGACCTGCACCGCACATGGAACGCTAAACCTTATTTCAATAAAGAAAAAAACCAGCTTATAAACTGGTAAGTGTTTTTATTAAACCCGTGGTTCACGTGTTTAATTACATATAAAAGCTCTTGATAGATAGGTATGAATAATTTCCTAGAATTTAACCAAATATTGTCTCCATTGTTCCAGGTTTTTTATTTTTATTGCTAGTTACATATTTACATCTACTTATTTCATCTTTCTAAATCTTCGGTCCTGTGGATAGTGTCATTTTATTGCGTCGATCTTTTCATCATCCTGGAGTCCTGAGTCTGCACTACGGGTCACCGGCGGTAAACTCGGAGGGTCTGGTCCTGTTCACTGCTCCGGCCCACCCATGTCTGGCAGCGGAGAAGTATTCATGAGAGTCTAGTGAAGAGCACCAACCACAAACCACGGTTTCTATTTAAATCCACCGGTACCTAGTAGAGTAGACAGGTATTTATAAATTTCCTATATAAGGTTTGCTGCCAAATTAAACCTCGGATGGTATGTCTCTTATGCCCCGAGCCATTACTGTTTTGTAAACTACTATATAAAGGGATTCCCTCAAGCTAAAACATAAAATAGCATATAAATTCTGGTTCCTAAATTTTCCCCTGTGAATAGCATTTAACTCACGCTACAACATAAGACTTGTTTACTATTGTCAATATTAATTAGTTCACCGAGTGTGTTACAAACTGCTAGACCATATGTGAATACACGTTATAAGCCTAATGTTATCTTTTATTGTTTGAACCTGACATACGATAGACGGAGGTTGGATCAAAGGGCGTCCATTATTTCTTAAATTCTAGATCCAGACTCTGCTCCATTAGGAGGTGGCCGATCCACGATCCTGAGTTAGTCTTTTACTTAATCTAGCCGTGAGCATTCCTACTTTCCTTATAGTTGAATGGCCCCTGACCATTTATGCTTCAGTGGCGCCCAACGTGGGGCCTTTTGGTGTATGACAGGTTCATGCAATTAATATTTTAGATATAAGGTGTTAAATATAAAACTTTCTGCGAATGTTGAATTGATGCTTAGTTTCTTAAGTAACTGTTTTAATTTTACTCAAACGTCTATACTATACGTTTAAGAATACAAACTTAAATACGTACTAGCTTATTCTGATATATTGACTTA
>JALPQI010013438.1:0-41503 GCA_025490895.1 Thaumatotibia leucotreta | reverse complement strand
TTTTTATTTTAGATCTGCATAAATATAACAAGAGAAAAAATGCACTAGGTGAGCAGTTTAAAAATCGTATTTCGGAAAATAGGCAAAATAACAATTTTTTTTTTCCAAATCTAACTAAAGAAGATGTCATCTATAATTTATGATTAAAATAGAGAAAATATTTTATCTTCCACATTGATTTTTTTAGAGTCAACATGAGCATTTTCGAACGTCTCAATTTTCACTTATATTTTTCTATTACAAGTAGTTGCTCTAACACATATATATTTATTTTACAAGATGAACACGGCAGTACTTTATTTTTTAGAATAAAATTATATTTGATATTCAACAGGGTTGGCTCAAGAACCAATTGAAAATATAATGACAAAGTAATAATTATTTCGTTACCTTTTATATAAAAAAAAGTTATGTCTGTGTGTTAAAAAGTTGTGTCCATTTTTTACATTCAAATCAGAAACCATGCAGCACACTCGATTTGTTGATTTCACCTGAAATGACCCTTTACCATTATTTCGTTAGGTCGGTTGGTCTTTCTTGAGTGAAATCTAATTTCTTATGATTTTTTTAACACTTTTTTTCCTAAGTTTTCAGCTTTGTTCAAGTGGGGAACAAAAGAAATAAACGAACAGTGACGTCGTTTATACCAAGAAAGAAAATAAGATATGTGAGTTACAACCCGCAAATGGTAGGTATATAAACCCCTAATATTTTCATTTGCAAGTATAAGTATTATTTTTTTATATATTGGTAATATATAGACAGGGTAGAAATTATTTTTGGGTTAGAGAGGGCAGCTACCAGATCCAGAGTAGCTATGCGAAAATAGTCTTATATGACCTTCCTTGATTTTAAATTAGTGAAAATTGGCGTTTACTGATTTTGGGAAAATCATACAGGTTGCGAGAAAATTGTCATTTTTAACAATAGTACATTGTTGTAGAGGCTGGTAAGTAAGCAATAGATGAACGAGTTTGTTTGAAGGCCGACCCTTTGGGAGGCCTTCGATAGTACGAGTTCATCTATTGCACTTTTAGCCGAGGCTAAACATTGTGCTTTTCACGACAACTGTGAGGAAATAAAACACATTTTTATAACTATTAAAAATTAGTCACATTTGTATGTGGCTGAACGCCATAATCCTGTGCCGCAAAAATTAAAAAAGCAGTCCGACAAAATTTCTCTGAAATAATTTTCAAAACGTCGTATCTACCTATGACATCCGTGTTTAGATATAACCTTTTAGTTTACGTTCAACATTGTTGTACTGTTCGTGACGTTCATAGATGTACAGCTCTACAGCTGTCACAATTTGACAGCCATACGTCGATAGGCAACTTTCCGTACTGTGTTTAGACAAACAATCACCAATTTACGAACAGTGTCGTGAAAACTTTTTTTGATGCCAATCGATCCTGTTTCTGTTCAGGATCAAAAGCTTGTTAGAGACAAAAAAAAAATTTTCGGCTCGAAAAGCCGCAAATCGAGATAATGAATGTAGCTAATGTTTCCACACAGTATTATTGTCATTTAGCATAGGAGGTATAATTGTCGTGACATATGATGTAATTAAACTTTCACTTTTTTTCCATAGTAAATGTAACTATGAAAACATTGCTATAAGTTGACCCCTGAGAAACTATTGGTACTGGATACGAATGGAATCGATTAACATAAAAAAATTAAGCGTGAAAAAATATTTTTTAGTACAGATGGTGTATTTTTTGGTGTATGGTGTATTTTAGTGGGTCATTTTACGTCAGGTCCAAAACTTCGGAGGAAGGAAACTTCGAATCTGTACTAAAAAACGTCGTAGGAGACACGTGCAAAAACGAAATTCGTAACTCGTGTCGATTTAAAACACTGCCTATCGGTCGTGTTTTAAAACATCGCCACTCGTTTCGAATTTCATGTTTTTCGCACTTGTGTCGAAATGTACTATTTTAACATTCATACAAATTGTATGGGGATTTTAAATCTCAATTTGCGGCTTTTCTAGACGAAAACTTTTTTTTGGGTCTATACAAGCTTTTGATCCTGAACAGAAACAGGATCGATTTTTTTTCCTAGCCTGTAGACGTGTCCCAATGCTGGGCAAATGTCTCTCCCTCAGATCTCCACAGCTCCCGGTTCGGTGCCAAGTCTGGCCAATTGTTGGCAAAGGCGTCCAGGTCGTCCTGCCATCTCCGCCTGGGCCTGCCTCGTCCCCGCCTAGTTTGCGGCATTCACTTGGTGGCAATTTTATCATTGTCATTGGTAATGAAGTTCGTCTATAAAAACTGTGTATATTTATATTATATTTTTTATTTTTTTATTCACAAGTACGGTTGCAACCAATTGCACTTGTAATTTATTTTTAAAATGGATCTTTTCAAATAGGAGACGCAGCATGACTTCAAAAAATTTAGAACAAATCTTAATTTGCTTTGCAGAGCTAAAAGAGCAATGAGTCCATATATGTATACTTCAAAGACAGGTAATAGAAACTTCAAAGATAGGTACTCTCTTGTCAAAATGGCAGATAATTTTGAATATAACTTAGAAATAGAAGAGGTACTATTTTTTCACAAAAGGTAAAACAATCCAATATGAATTGATCGAATTCAGGATCTGGTCCCGCTATTATTATGGTTAATGCAAAACCCTCTCGACGTTTTTATCAAAACCAGATAGATTAGATAATTATTCAATAGGGGGGCTGCATAATTAATGAACAATAGTATATTTAGTAGCAGTATTCCGCCCATGCGAAGCCGCCGTAGCTAGTTATGGAAAATTACTTTATTTCCACAACATAATGTAATATTTATAAATGTACCTTGTGTAATAATAATAACATTAATAACAATGATACCTCGTGCGAAACTAAATGTAATTTTTGGTAACCGTAATAATGGCGGGACCAGATTCTGAATTCGATCGATTCATATTGCATTATTTAGAACTGAATTAGTACTATTTGGTACCAGTTGTAAAATAATTTGTACCTCTTCAATTTCAAAGTTATATTCAATCAGTCTGGTCCCGCCATTATAACGTTATAATGGCGGAACCAGGTCCTGAATTCTGTCGATTCATATTGCATTATTTAGTACTGAATTGGTACTATTTGGTACCTTTTGTAAAAAAAGTACCTCTTTTCAAAGTTATATTTGAAATAGTCTGGTCCCGCCATTATAACGTTATAATGGCGGAACCAAGTCCTGAATTCTGTCGATTCATATTGCATTGTTCAGTACTGAACTGGTACTATTTGGTACCTGTTGTAAAAAAATTAGTACCTCTTCCATTTCAAAAATTATATTTTGAATAATCTGGTCCCGCCAGTATAACGTTATAATGGCGGAACCAGGTCCTGAATTCTGTCCATATTCTGTCGATTCATATTGCATTATTTAGTACTGAATTAGTACTATTTGGTACATCTTGTAAAAAAATTAGTACCTCTTCCATTTCAAAATTATATTTCGCCAGCCCATTTGAACCAGACTATTTCCCGCCATTATAACGTTATAATGTCGGGACCAGACTATTCGAAATATAATTTTGAAATGGAAGAGGCACTATTTTTTTTAGGGTTCCGTAGCCAAAATGGCAAAAACGGAACCCTTATAGATTCGTCATGTCCGTCTGTCCGTCTGTCCGTCTGTCACAGCCGATTTACTCGGAAACTATAAATGCTACAGTAACGAAATTTGGTGAGAATATGTGTTGTATGAACCGCTACAGGATTATGATACTAAATTGTAAAAAAAAACCATTGGGGTGGGGGCCCTCCATACATGTAACTGAGGGATAGATTTTTTTTTTTAGTTTTACATAAGCGTGTGGGGTATTAATAGAAAGGTCTTTAAAAATGATATGAAGGTTTATACATTATATTTTTATTTAAGCAAATCGTTTTCGAGATATCAGCTCTCAAAGTCTGAAAAATGTGTCCCCCCCCCTCTATTTTTTAAACTACGCGATATAAAATTCTGAAAAAAATATATGTTATGCACATTAACAAACTCTATCAACGATTTTTAGTTTGATTAAATTATCTCCTATAGTTTTTGAGGTAGGTTGATTTAACTGTATTTTTTAAATAATAAATTGATAATGGTACGGAACCCTTTACGCGCGAGTCCGACTCGCACTTGGCCGGTTTTTTACAACAGGTACCAAATAGTACCAATTCAGTACTAAACAATGCAATATAAAGCGACAAAATTCAGAACCTGGGTCCGCCATTATAACGTTATAATGGCGGGACCACACAAATTCAAATATAATTTTTAAATGGAAGAGGTACTAATTTTTTTACAAGATGTACCAAATAGTATCAATTCAGTACTAAATAATGCAATATGAATCGACAGAATATGGACAGAATTCAGGACCTGGTTCCGCCATTATAACGTTATAATGGCGGGACCAGACTGATTGAATATAACTTTGAAAAGGTACCAAATAGTACTAATCCAGTACTAATAAATAATGCAATATGAGTCGATCGAATTCAGGATCTGGTCCCGCCATTATAACGGTTACCATTTTTGTGGAACAACTCAAATTATTTTATAAAATATTTTTTAAGTTATTTATTTTAAGTAGGTAGACTAGGTAGTAACACTACGATGTACCTATATACAGTTAAATATTTGATGCTATATACCACAGAAAAAATACCGAAGCTTACCAACGCCGTAGGTAGGTGGAATTTGAACCCAACGTCCTCAGCTTTCGTGGCTGATGCTTAAACCACTGGAGTGGCCGAGTGGTTTAGGCAACAGCCGCAAAACTGAGGACGACTCTCCAAATTCCACCTCTGGTGTTGGTAAACTTCGATATTGTTTATTTATTTAGTACCTATATGACATCTAATATTTAAATTAGTAAATGTAATATTTTTTTTAAGATGTACTTTTTTCTTGTAATTGTAATTCTTCAATTTACAGTTGTAATTGTAATTCTTGAAATAAACTACTGATTACCATTTAAGATAATATAATAAATGCCTTAATGTTTTACCTATGTGCATTTTTATCTTTATAAAGAATGCTATTTAATTTAGTAAAATAAGCTCCCTTAAACCTGATAATTGCTGGTAAGTCACATTAATAATTATACAAATGTAATGCATAATTCCATTTATTAGGCTTTTCACGGAAACTTCTTCACCATTGCACTGAAGCGAGTTAGAATCGGGTTTTTTCTTCAATATACGAAAATAAGAGATTGTGCATTACATCTATACACTTATTAATCTCATCAAACAATTGTTCAGGTATATTTAACTTCTTAATAATCTCCAAATAGAAAAAAATTATTAAATTTAGAATATTTACCTCTGTATATATCAAATTAGTATGGACTCGCAAATCTGCATCGTTGGCACTGCAATCGTTGGTGGACTCTTGTGCGTTTGACGCACACAGCAGTGGGAAAGTTGAATGTCTACGAAAAGCTGGTGATAGTGAATACTTAGGGCCTATATTCAACAGTATCGTGTTCTGATCAGAAAAATATATATTTTTTTTATTATAGTGGACTAATGGATTACAACCAGTTGGTCAAACAGGCATACTATCGGAGTATCGAACCAAGCCATTTTGTTCTAACGCGGATTTTTTTCTCTTACTATTTCCTAATCAGAATACGATGCTGTACAGTCACCATCTGATATAGCGGAGCGGCCAGGATGCTCATAAATACCAGAGCAGGCCGCTATTATCATGGCGTTCGTGTGCATGTTCAGATATTTTTGAGTGCCGTGGTCGTTCAGATAGATCTGATGATGACTGTAACAAATTGATTGATCTGTACTGAAAATCCATTTTTAGTACAGATTTTTGCCGCACTAGTGCCAGAAATGGCTCATTTCTTATCAGGTAGAAACTTCAGAGGGCCATCTGTACTGAAAAACGTTGTATGATACACGTGCGAAAAGGAAATTCCTAGCTCGTGTCGATTTAAAACACTCATTTTATCTTCTTTCTATTAAATCTGTCTTTTGCATTGCATTGAGACGACTCGTTAAGACAAGGATAGTCTTATAAAATCTATCCCTCTCTATCTTTTTACCATCTAGTACTTTGACAAGTGTAATTTTTCAAAAGAGGTAGTGATAAATTACAAACTCGGCCGCTTTCATAAAAAAAAATCACCAAGGTTCAATGACCCCGCTCGGTAAAATGAGGTAGTGTGCGTGAAGTGCGCGTGTGTGCGAAATGGGGAAATTTGACAGAATCTGTAAAATTTCCCACATCTATCCGACCCTTAAATTTGACGGGATGTCATTCATAAGTATATTGTTACTAAGTGTAGCGAAATAAACGGATAACTACTTCTTAGTTACACAGAATATGGCTACTACAAGTAATAGTGCAAGAACTTCATAAAATGTAGATATATTCTGCAATTTCATTATAATAAGGCATATGACCGCATCACCTAAGCGCATTGATCTGAGATCATGAATGTCATATAAGAAAAAGTTCATCTCGGATCTTCATCGCAATTTCCATACTATAGGTAGTATAAATCATAATATCTTGATCTTGATTACTGTTTGATTTATTTCGTTAATATCAGTCCTTCTAGACCTTCCTCTCTCTTCCCGTTCCGACATTGATATTTCCTTTTATTTATTTATTATAATTGTTTCTTTCATTTTTTTATATTTGACATTAACTTTACTGCTAGAAACTAGAAATAAAAATCAATGACATGCCATTAGAATCATAATTTATATTGTACACCATATAATGGTTGATTGTGACATTTGTGACGATCTGTACCTACTGAATGACTTTTACCTTATAATTATTACTCACATTCAACCAATAAACTATTTGTATTTTGTATTTGTATCCCTTTCTCTTCGTCATGTCTTGCCTAATAGTCCTCTCTCCTATTTTGTCATATCGCACAGTTAAAGGTGGATTTAGACCAAACGAGCGAATGCTTATTCTATCTCCCACTCTACGAAATTCGTTCGTTACATAAAACGTGATTCGTCGATATTCGTTGATTTCGTAGAGTGGAGGATAGAATGAGCATTCGCTGGTTTGGTCTAAATCCACCTTTATACATTGGCATAACTGCAAACGCGACATTAAAACAACGACAGCAGCAATAGACGCAGCGTCGTCAACCGTGACCGGTGCATGAAACGGAGCGGCGAGTCGGGTATGTGGCGGAACTAACTAGTTGCATTATCATTTACCGTACCAACTGTACAGTACTGACAGCTTAGTCGATTGACCGTCTGTGCACCTTATGCTGTTGTAATAAGGATTATTAATGACTTGTGACTGGGTAGTATTACGCAGCGAGTACGCAAGTTGAGGAGTCGCGCATAGAAAAAAAATGTTTTACTAAAGGTAGATAAAAAAAAGTCAAAAGTACCTACAAGTTTCGTACTGAAAATCAATGTGAAGTCACGACGAAGAATGATGGCCTGCGTTCTCTATCTTCATATTCATCAAAAATAATTTCAAAAAACGGACTGACTACAATGGGTACGAGTCGTGCTCTGCGACTGAAAATGAATTTATACTGAAATGATACTGATTACGAATGTATACTAAAACAACGTTACTGGTATTTATCAAAAATATACTGCCATTATTAGATTTTCTCCTATTGATGTTGCATCCTGTTAAAATACTATAGTTTACAGGAGTCATTTTTTATTTGATTACTCTGATGAGAACCATAAATCCTTAGCTACTAATTAGGATCCGTGACGCCGCCCGACGTGTAAATTGCACATCCCCGTCTGCATTTGCGTTTGGCAAAAACCGAAGGTGGTTAGTTATGAATTTATGAGAGCGGTCGACATGAGGTGAGGCATGGTCATTTGTCGACCGGCCTGCAGGTGGCTGTTTCGGATTATTTTATTTTCCGCTTGTGATATTACGGCAACTCGTATATTCTATGAAATTGAACGATTTTAAGGAACTGTATAGGTATATGGACAATTTTGTAGCCATTGTAGAGCAGGTTTCTAGGAGCTCAGGTTACCATCACCTTTTTCCTTATTGTTTGCTATTTAGTCCGGTTCGGCGTAACTTTATGACTCAGTACTCTACATATAATATAGTTAAATTTTATTATTATTAACTTGTAATGTAAGTTTAATCTTGAGAGAGTTTTTCTATTCTTCCATTTATCTTCAAGAAAATTGTGCCGTCATAGGACAACTTTAAATAAATAAATAAATAAATTTATGGCATTTTCTGATACGGCGGACATACCTAATTTGCAAAGTAATGGGACATGAAAACACAATGTGGGATCGCGTTGCCAGCAGCCGTGGTAATGTTTACTTTGTCTCCGCCGCGGCACGCTCCCTATAATCCGAAATAACAAATTATGAAATGGATGAAAAACCCCGGTTAAGCTGTCGGCAATCCTAAACATAATGTTTGATTGCGCCCTAATGACAAGGCGCGGACTCGAAGCCACCTTTTGTGTTGCCGACTGAGATTATCGATGCAACAATATAATAAAAGCATTTATTTTCACTGTCGTAAAGTTGAGAATATGGTCATCGAGATTGCTGTTAATGCTTCTACTAAGGAGGTCCTCGTAATTGAGCAATCATCTACTCTAGTCGGTTGCGGTAAGCAACGCATCGAAAATAAATGAAATTTACTATTTGTTTTATTTATTTTTAGAACCCACGTGTTGTTTGAGCATAATAGTTAAATGAGTTTAGATGCTTTGTGCTTTATTTTGATGTTGTTTCCATTAATATAGGCACGACTATGATGAATGCAAATGATAATGCCTTGTGTGTGTTTTCATTTGTTCAAGGGGGATAATTATTACAATGAAAAACAGTATTGGTAATTAAATCGTATTTCTACGTTATTTTAAGTTTAATGCCGCCGAGTTTCTTACCGGTTCTCCTCGGGTCAGTGTTGTAGGGTGAAAACCAGAAGTAGTTTTAGTTTTTTTTACAAACTTGCCTTTGTTTATGTTTATGACGTTTCGATTGTGCTTGTTACTGTCAATAAAGTATCGTTTGATTTTATTTCAATACAAGTAATTGAAAATTTCGATAATTTTTTAAGTGCCTATCCCATTTAATTTACACAAACAAAATTGCACAATAGAGCTTAAAGCAATATTAAAGTCAACCTTTCATAAAGCGGTCTCTATAATTATGACTCAATTCCCACCAATCTTACGACTATAACAATGGAAGTCCCAATAAAAGATAAACAGTGGAGGTGTACCCATGAAAGTGTGTTAACACGCGTACACATTGATTCGAGTAATTGCCAAACGGGCCCCCAACGTCGTCAGTCGACACTTAGGACGGGTCTGACGTGAATTATCGAGCGCTTACGTTATAGTTGGTACCCGTTTGACAAAAGTAGCTTTAAGCTTTTTGCGGGGGAACTTGCAGTGTTAATGTGAAAATGCAAAATGTCCAAGCTCCATTATACTAGTATCAGTTGACATGTATGTGACCCTCTTGCACGATATGGGGTTTGGCTTACACGTGGTTAAATGGTTATGTCCAAACATTGTGGACACGTCTAACGGCATAACCTTGTGTTAGTGGCCTAATCCTGGTCTATGAATGTAAACCTGTAATCACCAAATTAAAAAAAAATACCGACTTATCCCATCATCAGTCCCCGACTTATATACCCGTTGAATTACAAAATTTCATGAATTTCGGAGATATCGAGTAATATATAATTCTTCTTCTTCTTCTTCTACCTAGCGTTATCCCGGCCTTTGCCAGGGTCCGCTTTCCTGCTACATTTCCTCCACATTGCGCGATCCTGGGCATCTTCTACTGTAAGCCCATTCACACTCATGTCAGCCTTCACGACATCAAGCCATCGCTTCTTTGGTCTGCCGCGGGGTCGGGGGCCGTTAAGGCATATGTTTCCTATGTAGTCAGGTAGCCTACGACATTCGGCATTAATATAAATACAGGAAAATAGTACAGGTCTCCTCCTTTTTTGAAAACTATTAAAAATGCGTAACATTATGCCATTCAACTTTCGAATCACAGTCTATCAGTAAAATCACACTTCAAGTATCGAGTAGGTACATTGTATCAGTTATCAACTAAGTGGCTGTAACGTACTCGTAACCCCAATATCGGAAGCACGTGGGTTGTGAATGAGCGAAGATCGTGATTGTTGGGCGTCTGCGCGGGCGCCGGTGCGGGTCTTATTAATATACTCGGAGCTTCCGTATCCGCCTCGTCGTGAACCGACCAGAGTAATTAGACACGCAAAATATTGAAAATATAGAAAAGACGGCAATGTCTTATTTATTCTAACAAGGTGATGGGAGTCCCGATAGTTCTTACGTAAGATCACAAATGTATGATTTTAAAATGAAATATTAAAACCAAAGTTTATTACTTCCAAAAAATAAGAATTATTGGCCTTTGTAAGTACAAAAAATTAAAAATTTCGAAAAATTGTTACTTAGAAAAAATGTTTTTTTTTCCTTGAGATTGTTACGTAATAAATATTTAACAACGGGGAGGGGGTCGGTCTATTCTTATTTTTTTATAATAGGGGCAAAGGGTCAAAAACTAGCGAAAATTGTCTTACATAATAAATAAATGGCCCCTAACGATTAGTTGATAGGTATTTGTATGTTTGTTAAGGGGCATGCAGACCAAAAGAGCATTCGCTGTTCTATCCCCCACTCTACGGAATCGTAATACGTAATCGAATACGTTTCGTGTCGCGATCGTATTTCGTAGAGTAGGGGGATAGAACAGCGAATGCTATTTTGGTCTGCATACACCTTTACAAATTAGGAGTGACAGTATGCCGCCGCGAGATAGATTTATCTTTTACTAACTATATTATTAACAAAAGAGGGACGGATATCTATCTCACCACCAATCATGTATCTACTAAGCCTATACAGGGTGACATCGGAGTCGTGATCCAAACTGTAAGAAACGTGTTAAGATGGTCTTCCTAAACAATGTTCTCTATGGGACCAATATGAACAAACATACTTTTTTTACGACTAGTAAAGTTCGAGTTCATTAATATGTATACATTGCTCCATACTAATCCTTTCCAAATGTGTTTACATAATTATGAAACGAGACTGAAAGTTATGAACACTTCCGCACCGTTCGGTATGAAATCAGTTTTTTTTTTTCGCGATATTCATATTTGTTCCAAGGGAAAACTTATTGAGAATGACCATCTTAACACGTTTCTCACAGTTTGGATCACGACTCCGATGTCACCCAGTAGATAGGGTTTGTGTGCTGTAGGTTTATGAATCGCGCAGTGCGAATGTCGGCGCCGCACGCGTCGCGTATTATAGCCGTCCGTGATTAGACCCCCGACCCCCCGGCTGTGTACAGTCAGTGGCATGTGCTTTTTGGTAGTCAAAGTCAGCAAATAAAACAAATAAATAAATATCTTGGGACATCTTACACAAATCAACCTAGTTCCACGGGAAGCTCAAATTAAGGCTTGTAAAGGTACCAAGCGACGATATATAATATAATAGATATAATACATAAAGATACTTAAATACATAGACAGCCATGACCAAGGAACAAATATTTGTGATAAATAAATACACAAATAATGTCCTCGACGGGATTCGAACCCGGAACTTCCAACTACGTAGGCAGGGTCACCACCTACTAGGCTACGGAGGCTGACATTAGTTCGGTACATCATATACAGGGAGTCCGACGGCAGATTTCTAATTTTAACATAAAATAAAAAAATAACGGCTTAAGCTAGAAACTTTATTAATATCTCAAAACATAGATTACAAATGCGGATTTAGTTATTTAAAAATAATATCGTCTAAATGTCGTCCTTCTACACGTGCACACTCCTCGAAACGGAGCCTCGTGTTTTGTATCACTCGCCGCAGCATATCCTGCGAAATGTTGCTGATTTCACTAATGAATCTAATGATATATTTTTTAAATCACCTATAGACCATGGGTTATTATTATAAACTCTGCTTTTGAGATACCCCCATCGGAAAAAATCCATAGGGGTCAAATCAGGCGATCTTAGCGGCCACGGGATGTCTCCAAAGCGGCTTATTAATTTTCTAGGGAAATACTCGCGAAGAACATTCATTGACACTGTGGCCGTGTGGGGTGTAGCACTATCCTGCTGAAACCACGTGTGTGACGAATAAGATGGATGTTCTTGCAAATTAGGCAAAAAGTAATCCACTATCATCAGTATAGTTGTCACTATTCACATTAACTGCCGGACGCCTTGAATTTTCAAAAAAGTCGTGGATTTTCTTGCAAACTCCGTTGAACACTCAAGATGTTTTCTGGCGTCCCTGTGTGTCGGTTTGGGCCTGATCTCGGGATGTTTTGTGCTGAAGAAGTTTTTCGAAACTTTTGCACCCATGATCGAATCAAATTTACACTCGGCCCGTTACTTACACGACGAATATTGAAATGTAAACAAAATTGTCGGCGTGCAATAACTAACGAATCATTAGCTTTAAAAAACGCTTCAATTGCATAAGAACGGTGGTATTTTAACCATTGAGACATGTTGAAAACAAAATCCGCAATATTCAGTAATGTATTCCCGCCTAATGTCAAAACCAAAGTTTTTTTTTTAAATTTTATAATTGACTTTGAAAACAGAAATCTGCCACCGGACAGCCTGTACTTGTATTTGGTGTGATATCGCATGGCATCATCAGCCTATCTTGGTTCACTGCTGCACGTAGGCCTCTCCTATTATCTATGCGTTTAGAGCATTAGGAGGTAAATGTCCTTAATCGCCACGCAAGGCAAGCGGATAGGCGATCGGAGTAATGTGTCCAGCCCACTATGATGACACTGCTGCCCATTATCAATCTTCTATCAAAGAATGGTCATTTACTGTGGTATACCGAACTGTATTTGACCACTTGGAGTGCTACGAAGTATTTGAAGCCAACTACCTACTTAGTTACTCTCTTTCTTTTTCAAAGTTTCCTTCAATGCTGAAGATCGATGAGATGTTCTTTATTTCTCCCTGTCCATGGTATTCATAAAAGTCGTAAGTAGTTATACAGCCACCGTAAATATTATATCATATCACATAAATAAAAAATACATAATAAAAATAAATAGGGTTAAGTTGGGATTGATGTACTACTTTCTGGAAAAGCCTTATAAATCTGGAACTGTTTATTTAGGTCCTACTTAACATGAATATTTTTATGGAATAAAACTAGTCCAATCCTTTGTCTTCCAAAGGGGCTTATTGCATTAATCTTGTCATAGGTACACCGAACGAATTGGCTATTTAGGCTGTTCTTGATGCTGACTACTATACCTAGGTGAAACAAGTTTGTACAAATTACCTAAATACCTATGTATTCCAAAGGTTTAGTTATTCATCACATCCACCTTACAATGAAGGTTTGTTATTCGTAAAGGTTCATTCAGACCAAAAAAAGAGCATTCGCTATTCGAACCGAAATTCGATCGTTACACAAAACGTGATTGGTTGATTTCGTAGAGCGGGGGATAGAACAGCGAATGCTCTTTTGGTATGAATGCACCTTAAAAAACTGCATTCTCAGTATAATAGTGAAACAGCATGGCAAGCATGAATGATGGCGATGGCCGACGGAAAGGATAAACAAAATAAGCTTAACAACTTATTCACAGTCCATCAGCATGCGACGCCAAGCTCACGTCGGCGTAAATCACGAATCACGCGCAGTTAGCCCTACCAAGCTGTTGGCCTACCGCGAATAGTATTGAAATAGTATGACACAGATGCCGTACAAAATCAAATGGCCAAATTTATCCTGGTGATTGTCGGAAAATAAAAAAAAAATCATACTTTGTGGCGCACAATTTTTGTACGGCACTGTGCGTTTTCTTATTATTTTTCATGGATCTATCGGTGGTAAGAATGCCGTACAAAAATATATGACCAAAATGTACTCACCCTACCTGTACTTTTAAATTCTCACCAGGAGTCAGTTGGACAGCTTACAAGTGACGGCATAGTGCTGAATCTTATTATTTTATGCTCTTATATCGTTCTAGATAGGTCACCTGGTGGTTCAAATGACCCATATTTTTTTCAGCATGGGCCGCTAGTCTAGAACTCCGAAGTTCGCAAATTTGGGATTGTCTCTTTCACACCACGTAGGCGTCATTAGAGTGACAGAGACAAATCTCCGAAATTTGCGAACTTCGGAGTTCGCGGTAGGGCCGCTTAGGTGGCTTTTTTTGACATGTGTTTTATACCATTAAAGTATTTGAATTTGATGAAACGTTTTTTTTAATGCGGTAAGACAAAAAATCGTGCTTCTGGCACAGCGTATTCAGGTAACTTTTTGTTTTACCTCTTTAAAACAGAGTTTCATTTTACCCCACCTTACCTTACCTATACTCAAAGTCAAAATCCAACAAAAATATATATTTTGTTAGCTCATAAAAATGAAGAGTTGTAATTTATAATAATAATAAAAAAATAAGTTTTAAGACAAAATGTTATTTTCATCACACTTGCTGTCTAAGCGCGCCATTGCTTGCAAAGTGAAATATTGCTCGAAATGTCAGTACGTCATTTAGTAATATTATGTCTTAAAACTTATTTTTTGTCGGCAAGTGTGATGAAAAACATTGTATGCATCACGGTCGGTAAGCGGAATACTAACTCGAGTCATAAAAGCCCTCCGCCTAACGGCGTCGGGCTTCTAACACTCTCGTTAGTGGTTCCGTTCTTACCTCCCTTGATGCACAATGTACTATAAATGACGTACTGACATTTCTATTACTCCCTAGGGAATTTCAATTTACTATTACTTACTCCCGCTATGCATTCAAGCAATGGCGCACTTCGACAGCAAGTGTGATGAAAAATAATATCCTTCAAAAAAAATGACAACTTCGTTTGCGCCGATAATAATAATGACAACCGTTCCCTCGGTGTTATAAGCCCCATTATAATTTAATAAGTTAATTTTTGCAAGGCCCCTAAACCGATTACGGCTAACAAGGTGGTCCGGCGCCGTTGATCTCACGCTTTGATGATACGGTAAGGACGTGATGGTATATTTGGAGACTGGTATAGGTATACAGTAAGAATTAAGTTTTGCATACGTGGGGCCACCACAAAAGCAGTGAATGTCATCTCATAGTCAACATTGTTACTGTCGCTTTACATTGTCGAAATTGAACGATAGTTTTTTATTTATTACTTACCTTTATAGTAAGGACTTGCAAAGTAAAGTTTACTGACATATTTTATTTTACGCATTTGAACCGGGATAGGTTTAATTACGGGGATAAAGAAGTTAGCTGGGAATTACAAAATATTGACAACTAAGTAGACATGGCATGTTTGAGATAAAGGCAAAAACAATGATATTTTTTTGTAAACTGGACATTCACCTATTAATAATCATTTTAGGAATCATTGGCTGCAAATATTGAATATAGTCTGGGCCAGTTTACAGTTTGAAATTCATTTAAGGTGTGTTTACACCAAACGAGCGAATGGTTATTCTATCCCCCACTCGACGAAATCAATGAATTTCAACGAGTTACGTTTTGTGTTAACGAACGAATCTCGTAGAGTGGGGATAGAATGAGCATTCGCTCGTTTGGTGTAAACCCACCTTTAGGTATTATAATGTTTCAAGAGCAGATACCTACCTAACGACATAACAGTCGAGTATGGCTTCTGTAAAGTACTAAACATGTATAGTTGATTGCCATTTAGATGTTAGCAGTATCGCCGCGCTATTCCTGTCCTGTCCCGGGACTTCTGGGAATGCAGCGGAAGTCCCGCAGTCCCGCGAGCCGCCTCCTTATTAATGGCCTGTTTAGACCGACTCCTTTGTTACTCGCTGCACGTCCTGCCACTTCAATGCTTCTTTTAATGAGCGTGTCGAAACTTACGCACCATCCAACGATGCCTATATTTTACTTTCCACGCTCTAGGATTTAAGAAAGATGGCATTGGATAGCGCTCTATCTAATATTGTCTCATTGAAAACAATAGCTTTAAGGTGTGCTTTGCCATCCTTATTCTCAGTTTCGTCTAGTTTAAATTGACGTATCCTGTGTCCGATTTCCTGGCGTTAATCTGGTGTATCGTGTGTTTAAATTAGTCACATGCGCCGAGACTCATTCTTTGATGTTTTTAGTGATTCAGTGTGTTTTGAACGGGGTATTTTCGAGATTTATATCGATACACTGTTTCGATCGTTCGTTTGTTTTTTTTGTGTCTTGGTTTGTGTATAAAAATACTTGATTTGGAATGGGTAAACGAGGGGTGAATTATCCTTTTCTGTGTATACAAATTCGACAAAGATTCTATCTACCTACGATAAGTAATTACTACATGCATTTCATAGATTGCCGGTGATGTTATCAGTGTTTTCCAAAAAGATTAGTAACGAGATTGAAATAATAGACGTGTGACATTTTGCATCATCACTGCAAAGCAGTATTTCTGATACCTACCTTAGATTGCCCATCAAATAACTATAAATCATAGTTTAATAAAGAACGATACATGAAATATATTAACGTCAAATATTTTTATATTACGTTGCGTCAAGTTATTGTGTGGTCGATCCTGTAAATTCTTTTTTTCTTGTTTTCTCTCTGCTTACTCGTTCCCAGACTATATGGTCACACCATCTATTTATACTTGCTCGTATCAAATCCCTTTCCGCACGATTTTACTTTTTACCGTCGACGTGACGGTCAGAAATTCGATTCACAAAACACTGTATAGATTTTTAATTCGTAACTAGTATAACTTGGCTCTACAGGTAAGGCTACTATTAGAACAATTTTGTAGAGCATGGTTGTTTATGAATTTTGTACCTATATGATCAGTAATAAATATTCGGCTCCTTAACCCTTAAATGCATGACCTTGACAAAGATTGATTCAAATTTGAATTCTGACGGGTTGTCAATAGAGTCGAGAATAGATGATGCATATATACATCACTATGCATTTAAGGGTTAATCTATTAGTCTTTCGAAGTTAATAACTAAAATTACGTAAATTAGCGCTATTGAAGAAATTATCTGCCCATTCAAAATCCATTCAAAACAAGTAACAATTAACCGCATTGTGTAAAGCACAAGTAGGTATCTACTTGATACAAATAACGAGACAGGTAAACAATTGAAATAAATACCGGTTCATAAATCCAAATCGATGCGCTCAGCATTGTGAACAGTAAGAAGTCGCAGCAGTGTCCTCGTGTATAATCGATGGAATAATCGATAGATCGCTACCGATCGAGAGCGTGTCGACTATCGACTCGGCACCTGTCACTCACAACGGTAGATCACATCGTTGATCGGTGACGAATTGATTCCGACACATCAGACGGCTTCATTAGAAACGTGTCGTCTTATTTTAGAGTTCGGCTTAAAATCATGTTTTGCTGTTGAAGCTTTAATGCTTTTTTGATACCTATATTAGCTTTTCCCACGATTCGTAATCATTGGCATAAAAACCAGATGAACTGTGAAATACTTTGATACCTAAAGTCGTATTTTTTGTTAACTGGGGTAGCCTGAGCTTGATATGACGTTTAAATATGAACGCTTCGAACAAAGCCGTGGAATATTTTAAATTTAATTAACCACATACTCCTTTTTCATTGACGAATTACAACTAATTAATTACACCTATTTAATTACGAATTATTACCCACCGAGAAAGACAATTAGGGACAGAAAATGACCGCGAGGCCGTAATTTGGGAAACTAGGGGCCTTTTGTCCCGCGCTGTGATAAATCACACTGGGCCACCGGGACCGTGCCTTGTTCCCTTTATATCAGCAGCGTGCGTTTGTTTTCTCAGTTGAACCAGTATAGCTTGGCCTCACTGGTTGTAACAATAACAACTCTGCTATGAAGGCTTGAATTATACGGAGACATGCAGACGAAAAGCAAATCGAGGCTGCTTACATTTTCTTTTTCATATTACTAAAATGTACGAAAGTTTCATAAATTGTTCATGGTACGCACTCATACCACTGAAAATGAAATGAATTCGAAAACGAAGTATTCCAGTTCGAAAATACGAGTATACTTACTCTATTTCGCTTCGTAGAGTGCGTTGTCACTTCACCTCTGCGGCATTTGTGTCAACAGCTTCCGTAATATGAGTTCGAGCCTTCGAGTGAAATTGAATAGTTGGGATTAAATCAAACCTCACACTAGAACTAGAACATTGCGGGCGAGACCACCTGGCACAGTCTCGGTCTGACGTTGTGTTTTCCAAAGAATCGGTGTTAGTACCTACTCTTAGTGCTTGAGCCCGGTACTCTATTTTTAGTATTAATCATTTTTAAAGTACAATGCAATAAATCAGACCAAATTTCGAGGTCTTTCCAGGTCACGCAATAATGGTTATTGCCATTACTGTTTTGCTGAGTTCGGTTAGCGTTTGAAACCACACTCCGGTATTTTATTGAGACGTGAATCTCGACACTCTCCTCCTTTATAGGACGTTTATTTGTTTTTTATGTAGACGAATAAATGTCAAACTGTGTATTCGAAATTCTGTAAGGAATTATTAAGTCTCGTTAAATCTCCATTTACTTATTGAAAAAGAGGTAGTACTTCATAAAAAAACGGGAACCCAAATTTCAGAGGTGGTTGGTGGTACTTACATAGTTAGGTACCTAAACAAAATCAGAGGACAATAACTACGTAACTATAACATAGAAAAGCACTGAGAAGTAGTTTCATAAGTTACGAAATTTCTAAGGAGTATGTTATTAGAAACTTACATTATTGAGCACACTATATGTTTTAATTAAAAAAACGATTGTTATCTTATCTACCCTGCATAAATTACTTTCTATACTAGTGTACAGTCGCCATCAGAAACATAGGAACGGCCAAGTGTTCAAAATATCTGAACATGCACTGCTAAATGCCATGACCGCTCCTATACAGGGCGTTTTTCTTATATTTCCGTTAAATTTAACAGGTTACTTGGGACATTAATAGGAGTTGCCTGGTATATCGGCTTTTGTTAATTTCGTAAAAAAATATTTAGTTTTCATACATAATAATTGAAATGGCAAGTATGAGAGAACCTCCAGAATAAAATCTCAGGTGACTGATGGCACATGTCAAAATAAGTTACATTAGGACGTACCTAATAAAGGTTGCAATACACTTGTTCAGTCATTAAGCTTATTTTTTTAATAACTCAATAACAGTAAGAGTTTAGACACTAGTTTCTAAGAGAATTCGATTATTTTTGACCTAAATAACCCTTTTACTTTGACGGAATTTACCTCCTCCTCCCTTTAATTTAACGGAAATAAATAAAAACACCGTGTATATCTGAACGTATGTATTATTATTGTACGTATGCTGTCACCGAGGAGTGAGTAGGTACCTAAGTATAAGTACACGTATATTTAAACTTGCACTCATATTTGTACAAGTCTTGCCTAATTATCAACGTGATCTAAAAATAAATAAGGGTGATTAACGTGTAAGAGTGGAAGTTTCAAATTATTCAAATAGTCGGAATTTGACCCCCTGAGGCTTTGTCGCTGCCCCCCGCAGGCCTGTCGCATCAAAATTAATACGACCTAGTACTATACCGGCTTCCTACAATAAACGTGAAATTTTTCAAACTATACATAAAGGATACCGACATAAATTCGGCTAAAATAAGTTAAACGATTTATTTTCCTTTTGCCCACGGTGTTTCTGGTCAACTGAAGTTGTGAGGTAACTAGTACTATTTACAAATTGTTAACACTCTTCTAGTGTAAGAAAAAATGTTTAATTCACTAAAGATGCGTGCCTTGGTCCGTATTATTATGTAATTTCAGGTTATTTTTGGCTAATCCGCGCGTCTGTATTGAAATCAGGCACATCATAATGTATTAAATACTAAGGTAAATGCCTGCTTCTACAAAATATAATCTAGCGAATAAAGACAAAATGTCGTCTCGTCGTAAATATGAATTCCTTTATGCGGATACACTAATAACCAAATAGTCAAGCTTGATAGCTTGGACGAACCATAATAGGATTTCAATGAGCTAAAATACCAAAACTATAAAAGCAGTTTTAGGATTCCTTGGCTGTTAAATCCGACACTTTGCCAGGTTAAGAGCTATGCAGCTACGATTAAAGTTTCCTACGGTTAAAGTTTCTTCATAACTTTTTCAAAGTATAAATCACCCAGCGTTTCAGCCTATATGAATACCGGAACACCTGGGTTGCCAGTATTGTAAAATCATAAAGTATTGCTAAATCATAATATTTGCTTCCGAGACCTACAGGTATTAGTTAATTTGTGTTTCTTCCCCATCTACGAAATGTAAATACCAAAGTGACAAATATGTAAACACACGATTTTCATCAACAATGCGTGAAAAGCCAACGTGTTACGAATAACTGAACGCATTTGTAGCATTTAACCTACGTGATCATTTTTATGTAGCTATTGTCACTAGCTAAATACATCAAAAACAACATGTACCTAATGTTTGTAATTCTATGATGTATTTTTCTAAAATACGCCAAGTTCGCACGATATAGTGGTTTTTGAGATATCCTTGCAGATCTCTCCCCATACCTATTGACAACATTACGACTAGGGCGGAACCCTAGACATATCAAACAAGTACCGCTTTACAATGCCAAAAGTATTTTGTTCCAATAAGATATTCATTCATAGAGTTTTCAATTAATCCTAACAAAATAGGCGTCGCCATGTTTAGCGTTTGATGTCCAGATACGGAATGTTGTCCTTTTAATAATACGTCAATGTTCATTAATAGAGATATTACCTACTAAAAGACCATTAATAAAAAATAAAGGTCATATTGATGAAGATAAAATCTGTATATCAATTAACTTTAAAATAATTACGTATTTAGGTATATTATATTCCGGTCTAGAAAATATAAATGTAAATTATTTTATTTACACAGGTATCGTTTACATTTATTTTATTTCATGGGAATTCTACTTTCAATTAGTACTTACTTGCTCGTACACTGTTTGTTGGCACGTAAATTTGGGGGAGGACTATGTTCAGCAGTGGACGCCTTTCGGCTGATATGATGACGATGATGATGAAATTTAGGTAAGTGTAATGTGCCTACTTTATACTAGGTGCCCATGAGGAAAGGGAAAAAAATCAACAGCGGATTTCTGACCAAATTTGAGGTTAAAAATGTCATATGAAGTTTTCTAGATTCAGTATATTTTAAAAGAAAATTAGATTTGTTCTTAAAACCGGTTTAGACTGTTACGCTATGCGCTATAAACGCATTTTAGGAAACTATTTTGTCACCATGTTGTCTTAAGTCTTGTCACACTTTGACGGACATCAAATGAACAAAAAATCTTTAATTATCTAGCAAATGTAAAAAAAAACTTTAAAAGTGCATTTTTCGCCATAGTTTCATAAATAAATCCTTTTTTGTGTAAGTATTAAGGCATTAAATGAATGAAAATATAAAAAATATTTTTTACAGATTTGACCAAAACTAATTTAACATTTTTTGCTTCTTTTAGTCTCAGGAACATGCTGTTAGAATTTTTCCCTTTCCTCATGGGCACCTTGTATATCTTTTTCATTACGTGACGTAATTTGATAACATTTTTAAATATATATACATCGAAAGTTTTGTAATTGAACCGATACCCTTGTTTTGTGTGGTTTTCAAAGAGTTAATACTTACCTAAATTCATCTATAAGTTTACGATGAACTGTAAATATAGTGAAAATAATTTTAAAGTTGTAAAATGTGATATAGTTCGTGAAATATGAATTGGTAACTTTCTACCTACATTATAGTAAAAATAAACATTCAATTTATATTTCTCGAACTATACTTTCAGTTACTTTCTATAGAAAGTGACCTATGGAACGACTAGTCCTGAAACCCTGCGCGTTCAGTATGAGTAGCGGTGTGTCGTTCCCGGTAAATTTACCAACATAATAAAATAAAATAAAAAAATACCGAATAAAAAAATAAAAAATAATACTTACTTATTAGGAAGATGGCTAAATGTTTTAGTGGGAATTAGTAATAAATGTGGAGAATGGGGGATTTTTCCCACATCGGGCCATCTCTACGTCCCCATTCTTTATTCATGTTCTCCAACATATATTATAACGAAACCAGTAATTAATTATAATTTTTTTTGAATAAAACTCTTTTTAGAAATTAGAAGGTTTGGTCAATGTTCAGTCATTTGTTGGCCATTTTCTCCTAACAGGTTGAGTTTGGGCAGCTGAAAAAAAAAACGTGTCCGTCATTTTAGACTACTCTATAACATAATATCAAAATGAATCAAATCGGAGTCGGACAGTTGGGTACTCTTCCTTGTTAGTTATTTTTTTGCATTAAAAAGAAGATCTTTTATTGAACAATAAGCGACATCAAATATACATATCATCATCATATCAGCTGAAAGACGTCCACTGCTGAACATAGGCCTCCCCCAAAGATTGCCACAATGACCGGTCCTGTGCATCCCGCATCCAGCGGACTCCTGCGACTTTCACTGATATACATATAATTAATAGGTATAACATCATTTACCTACGTTAATTTGCCTAATAATGAATACCAACCTACAAAAATTAACAAGGCATTAAGTGTCAACGATTCATGACATTGGCTATATTTTGCATAAATACGGTCTTTTGGAAGTTTAAAAAGTACGCCACGCCGGGGTCAAGGCGGTGACCGCGTAGGCTTGAATTTTGGCGACGGCCGTGCCCACGCGCACCGTAACCCATTGTCTGCCCACAGCGCCGCGAGACGACGTGGAGACGTGATGTCACGTTATCATAGAGATATAATTAGTTGCTTACTGAGATGCGCCGTATTCGGCTTGCAATTTTTTTCGACTCAATCGAGCTCTTTCTTAGGGATCCATAGCCAATCGTGAAAACGGAACCATTTCAGTTTCGGCATGTTACTTTCGTCCTTCTGTCTGTTTGTGGTTATGATTTTGTGTAATTCCATATTTATTTCAAATATGAATGCCTAAGAATGGCCCTTCAAGAACTTCCACGAGAGATCTAAACTCATGATCTGGGGGGTTACCATAACGTACTAATGCGATTTAGTTTAGGTCGAGAGAAAGGAACAAGGCTATACGAGTCGTATATCTCTGTCCCTTTGACTGAACCTAAACTGAATCGCATTAGTACGTCATGATAACCCCCCTGGTTTAGTTTGTTTAAATCTTTTAGATCAGAATGACAATTCTGTATCACTAAGTTTCTCGGCTATAGATGACATTATTGCTACGGTACTATCCTTGATGTATTAACACAATGACCTCCCAACGACGCAGGTGTCCCACTAAATAAGTAGTAAAGATGTCGATAAATTCCTCTCCATTTTGCTCAAATACAATTCCTGCCGCCTTACGCTTTTATATTATCGGCTTATGATTTTCGACGGGTCTTTAGCGCTGAATCCTTTACAAATGCCTTAAAGGCATGTCCCAATCACGTCTGCATTATTGTGTCCAACAACGAAATCCATTTTGCATTTAAGTCACAAGTGCGACAAAAGACACCTATTTCTGTAGCGGCTAATGTAAGGTAAACAGTGCATTCGTGAACTTGCGCTCATGGTTAAGTATTATGTCCGGCCGTCTGTGTTATTTCCGACGATTTCTCGGTAGTCAGGGAAAGAATGGGGTTTGAGTGTTATGGTAGTTGCTGAACTAATCGGGCGCTCAGGTGACCAATATAAGAATGAACTTCTTGGTGTAGTTGTTGTAATGTAGAACATTCATATGAGTAGAATGGTCTCTTTTAAATGCTTGAGTTTTGAAAGGAAACAAAGGTGTTTCGTGGTGCTTTACCTTATTTCTATTAATATTGATAAGTAACTAGTCTGTGTGTAAAATTGTTTTGATTGCTAAAGTGTTGAGAGCCCAGGTAGATGGGTATTCGAGAGCATTTTGATCACTAGCGCTCGTTATGTGATTGGAATGCACAGCCTTCTTGTGTGGCGAGGAAATGCGCTTAGTTCCGATTTTAGAAGGAAATAAGGGCAGTGTTCAAGTATGCAAGTTTACAAACGCACAATTTGATTCAGCGTCGTAGGATGGTTATTGTAGGTTGAAAAATGTCATGCGATTTGCAACTTCGGAGTAAATTGCAGGTTAGATGCCGATTGTGCAAATATGGTAAAAATCGTAAAAGTTTATCGTATTAACCTTTTATTGTCGTTCATGAAGTTTTTTTTTGTGATAGTGTGGACACTGTGAGGACAGCTTCAGTTAGTTGGTTGAGTCGAAACATCGCTTGCGATTCTTACTAGGGATATATGTTGATATCTTCCCTTCCCTTGGCATATTAAATGTGTTATTTTCCTTGTAAGTACATGAAACGCGAAAACTAACTACCTAATTAAAAAAATATTTAGTTGCGTATTATTTTTGTCTGCGGCCATTAAAGGATAATGAACAGTGTTTCCGACGAACACCACGGATAAAATAGGTAATGTAAAAGGAAACTGCCTATATCGAACAAATTATTCAGATAAAAATTAATGATCTCAAATATACGCTCATTACAATATCATATTAGTGCTGCGAGGATGTTGTTGATGGTTACTATTACTGTACAGTCAAGAGCAAAAATAAGTGATCACCTTGTGCCTTATCACAATGGAATAAGGTCTACAATCGAACAAGAATCATCACTTACTTTTGCTCTTGACTGTGCTACTCACCCTGCAGGCCGGAGCGGCAGCTGCCGGGACAACTTCAGGCTGCGTCGGCGACCATCATCGACCACACATATCAATTAATGGAACCAAGTCTAGATACAACAAAAATAATTTTTACCACAAGACATATGGACATGACATCCTTGTATATTGTTCTTCCAAGAATCCAGCAACACTTGAAATTCTTGAGCGTGGCGTGTCTCTACAAGTAAAGGAAGTCAATACATCAGCCGTTCTATTAACCATAAACAATCCAAATATCGATTCGTATACCTACGTCTGTGTGAACACCGATACCGGTTGCAAGGACTCTTTGAGTGTTTTTGTCACACTTGCAATGTCAGTTACATCGTCAAGGGCTACAACAGACGATGGCCAATATCAAAAATGTGTCGTACCGATGGTGAAGCTTATACGGTTTACTGCAGTGGCAATGATGTGAAAGCTCTCAGCATCCATAAGAATGGCGAACTGCTTCCAACAGGCATCGCACAGTAGATCGAAATGAGTAAAAAATGGACATTCGCATATTTTCCTAGAAATCCTATTTTAAAAAATGCTTATCGGTTGAAAATAATATGAGGAATAAAAAATGCTATGTAACATTTTTCTAAATGAGGCTTATTTTAAGCAGAAAAAAATAAAATGGGTTTTTTTTTGTATGAAACTGAAAAATAGGTATCTTATTGTAAGAAAACCGTAACCGATCCCGCTTTCAAACCTTTAGAATATCATTGTCCTACTCTAGAACAGTAGAAAATAGTTTAAACCTTATCTCAGTAGGTGCCCGTTTTTGTTTTTTAGTCCAATCAAAAGTCGGTAAATACAACATTTTTCTTAGTTAACTATTTTTTTATTTTCGTTAAAAAACGGTATATTCATGACAATTTAGTATAAAAATAAAATGTTTGTGACATTTTATTAAGAATAAACACAATTTTTTATAAGAATATTGCATTGAAATAGAAACATTTATTGCGGTGATTTTATTGATAGTAAACATATACTTGAAAATCTCGAAATCAACAATATAGTAAATATATCTTTTTACTACCATAGTTAGTAAAAACATCGCAATAAATGTTTGATTTCAGTGTCTTAATTTTTAACCATTTTCTTGAGAAAACTTGTATTTATCTGTATGAAAATGTCACAAATATTTTATTTTTATACTAAATTTTCATGAATATACCGTATTTTTAATGAAATTAAAAAAATAGTTAACTAAGAAAATGTTGTATTTACTGACTTTTGATTGGACTATAAAACGAAAACGGGCACCTACTGAGGTAAGGTTTTAACTATTTTCTACTGTTCTAAAGTAGGACAATGATATTCCAAAGGTTTGAAAGCGGGATCGGTTACGGTTTTCCTACAATAAGATACCTATTTTTCAGTTTCATACAAAAAAAACACATTTAATTTTATTCTGCTTAAAATAAGCCTCATTTTGAAAAATGTTACATAACATTTTTTATTCCTTGTATTATTTCCAACAGAAGAGCATTTATTAAAATAGCATTTTTAGAAAAAAATGCGAATGTCCGTTTATTATTCATTTCGATCCACTGTGCATCGTCAACAGCTCTGCAATAGAATATACAGCGAAGGCTGATAATAGTGACGTCGACTATTGGTGCATCGGAAAACAAATACCGAGGGGTCGTTTTACAGCAATTATAGTCAAGATTACAACAGTCTGTGTGTGAATTATTACAGTGAAGGCGAACAATTTTGGTGCTCAATACATGAGTGGCATATCCTTGAGTGCTCGTGGCGCTACTCCAGTGACATAAATGCATACAAACTCCTTTATATTGATGGCGATGACAAAGATGCTACAATTATCTGCATTGGTGACCATAATGTAAGAAATTATACTTGTAAGTGGGACATTAGATTAAAGGGACAGCAGTCATTCAATAGGAACTGTAACTTTTCGTTAAAACTTGTCACGTGTAATGATTTCGTTTGTAACAATCAAACATTTGTTTTGAACACCAATGCTATTACGAAACTGAAAACAATTTCTTCCATCAAAGTAACAAATGTGAAGGCATGGAGTAGGCTTGTTGGTACTGACGATCCATTGGGTTTGGAACATTGCAGTGATTGTTGCGTTTATAAAATAAGGTATCGTTTGTTAAGATCTGGCGCACGCGGCGGATACGAATGGCAACAGGCAGACATGTCACTATTGCGGTGTGATAATGAATTTTGTGAACTTAAACTGGCTCTGCCGTACCCCGACTCATGTTATGATGTGGAACTTTACGCTAGATTTAAGGAAGCAGTCGACGATAAATTGTGGTCTGACTGAACCTCAGTCTTTAATATTTGGTACGAACCCCAGAGCCGAATGCTCATGTGACAATAAGGAATACCAAAGGGCAGTAGACACTTCGATTACTATTGAAACAATTTCATGTGCAATGTGTATATTTACGGATGAAACCATTAAAGACAGCATCTCGTTAAAAACAACAATTATAACTTCTTTGAAAGAAAAACTTGCATGAAATACAAATAAACATTCATGAAATTGCTGATCTTTTGTCTAAGTCGAAATATATTTCCAAAAAACTTAAAAATCTTAATTTCAAAAACCATCAATAAATTGCTGGATTAGAAAAATAATACAACGCTACCTGTTGATGATTATTTAAAAATGAAAAGTTACGTTTCTTTTAATAATTTCGAATCATTTTATATTTTATTATTTCGCTGATTTGCAATATTGGAAAACAAAGCTCTACTGTAAGTATTAAACAACCGAGAAAGAAAGCTGTCCGTCATCAGCCTTAGAAATTATCTTTCTTATTAATTTCTAATGATCCTTAGAAAAAAAAATACTTAAGTGAGATTCGCAAATGACCCAGTTTCGGTTATACGCTATCCTGCAGGAGGTATATTGGCAAGGTGAGTAGGGACAAAGCAATTTCTCTGCAGACGTAACATTTATAAAGCTAACTAAGCCCTGAGCTTATGATTCATGATATTGAACATTTAGGACAAAGCAATAATATAAAATACAGTGAATAGTGAGCAATAAAGAAAGGCAAGAAATGGTGGGCGTGAGAAAGCGCGAGGGCGGCGCTCGCGCAGCCGCTAACGCACTACTCAAACACGCATGCCTTAACCCGCACCTTACGTATCCTCTATGTACATTTGTCTACAGTATCTACATATGCATAATGTATCTAATGGTACTCCACACTAACTGTTATAAAGCATGACGTAGGTAACACATTATTATAGAGAAAACTATTTTATTATGGCGTTAATAAGGGATTGTTAAAAAACATTAATAAATATTTAAACTGTAGTAAGCGTGAGAGCACTAAAATACATATATTTTAACTTTTCGAATTAGACTGTAAATTATTAATTTTCTTACAGTAATTAAAATCTCGTTTAAATACTTGTTCACTGGGTACCTTGTTACTGGCATTGGCATACCATGTAGTTTTATTAACAATCACTTTAGTTTATTTGTTAAGGACGTTATATACTGATATTCTTGGGTTTGAATTCCAGAAAGCGATACGTATAATAGCGAGGACCATGAAAAGTGAAGTCTAGTCCACCGACAAAAGCCTCGTTCTTAAATCATGATTGATGATGTAACCAGCGGCGCCGATATTTGCTCCTAAGTTAAACACACCAGTACCTCCAGCAAAATGTTAATATGCACACATGTACTTTCATAAAACAGTACTTAGTACAATCAGTTATGCTAGAGCATACGTGCAAGTAGCGGCCTCGTGAGAATTCGTCGCGGTGTGTGACCACGCTGCCCAGCTCCCAGCACCCGCCCAGATCCTTATCACCGAGGAGAGAGGAGACCACACAATATAAAAAGGCACTTACTAAGTATGGAGCTCCGTAAATTCTAACACCTTTTGTATGTGAACCACACGACGTCCCAGTGACTAATTGCTTCTGCTTATCCACCGTGAAATTATACCACTTTATTCTATAACAATAACGTAAAACGCTGATTAATTCTGAAAGATTAACCACTTTCTCTTATGAATTTTCTTATTAATTATTTCTACCGATGTACGTAATCTATTGATATAATTGAGTATTCGCCAGTGCTGCTAAGCGTGAAATAACTGCCTTCCGCTTTCCTTACACATTGCCTATTATTTTCTATCATAATCTCGAGCTTTGGACTTAAGAGGCTAGTGTTGTACAGGGGACAAATTATATTCACCATAACTTTAACTCAATTTATAACCTCACTACACTTTACAGATCTCCAACCTCACTCTTCGTTATGGGATTCGCAATAAAAGATACATAAAACGTAAATAGTGGATCTGAGAATTACTTATTCCAGTCATCGATTCCGGTCTCATAAAAACTAAACTAACTTAGGTTATAAAGAGGATTAGATTAATCATAAATCGTTTTATAATTAATTTACAATATCTAGTTACGAGATCTTTTCATCGGGGGATTTTATTGATCCAATAGAAAATAAAAGGTCAAATGCTTGCTGAATAGTTAGGTTTAGAAATTGAAAGTAATTAGGTAAGTAGTGTAGGAATACTCACTCTATCAAATTAAAATCTGCTTATGGACTATGCTGGACACAAAATATTTTGTCAGTTATTGATACCATCTGCAATGAGCCAACTCACTTCCATACCCCAACACTATCTGGAGGATCGAGGTTCAATCCCATTGAGTTCATTAATTGGCAGCTCCCTGAGAACCTCGTTAATTGCTAGGTAGTGTACGACACGTGTTATTATCTGGACGCCAAGTCCACATTACGACCGTTTATCATGCCCTCAAGTGCATGCCTATGGTAATTCCGCTTGTGAGCATTCTCATTGTTACTTTCACATTTTCCGCAGCTTGTTATTATCCTGCAAGGCATCTTTTTATACGTCAAACAATGTTGGAACTTTCTAATAGTGCCTATTTATTTCCACTTCACTTTTTACTAATTAAATACATTCGTTATTTCTACTTTGTATATCTGTTTCAAAAAAGGTCAATTAAATTATAAATTATAATCATATGTAGGTAACTAATGGTCTACTATAAAATACCTAACAGCTGCTTAAGGTGAGAGATTTTTCTACCTAGTGACTAGACTCGTATTTTTGTACCTATCTATTTAAATACATACCAATACCTTCAACTAAATGGGAACAAAGAGGCGATGAAGAGCCTTTCTAGATTAAAATCAAAAATGCTAAACCATATTTTACGAAGAAAAATAATTTCGTTTAGGCTCAAGCGGTACTCCGAGGGTTGTGTTCAACGCCGCCTCTGCTGGCGCCCATCTCTGTCGCCGCGGGCAGCATGACGAATCCAATTAACACTGCTAACGAATACTGTCCGACGTACGCTATTTATGTTTCCGAGCAGTCGCACTGTAAATATTTAGTCCGAGGCGTCTGGCATTGCCCTTGTCTTATCTCTGTATCGGATACGTGAACGATTTCACGTGCGTCAGACGCCTGCCGATGCGTTGACAAGGGCGTTATTACAAATTGCATAGAGAGTTAATCGTGAAGACAAACCAGCGCATGCAGTATACAAATACACAGAAGTGCGAGGGAATTTAAGATACAGATTGGTTAGCTCGCGATGTAACAAGAACACTGTCAGGATACAGTTTTGTAAATACTGATTAGAAAGCTTAACGACCAGTCCTTGAAAAGTTCCAGTTTATTTATTTTAGCGCCAGATAGACACGTGCCTTCAATATCATAGCATCAGCAGTAAATCAGGCATCGACGACGCGTGCGCGTGGGCAGATAGCTTTATTTTCAAACAACTGCAAGACATATAAAATTATACCGAGAATTGATTTCTTGCGGTTATACACTTTGATATTTGCCGAGGCGCGACGCATTGATGGTTAATATAAGAGTGGAATTGTATTGACATCGAAGTTTTGTATTTGAATAGGGCTTCAAGTGATGTTCGCCGATTATCTGCTAATTTATACTCGCAGCTCAACTTCTGTTCTCTCATATTCATTTTATTCATACCACAAACGAGCTGGTCTATAACTGCATTCCTTGCGCCTTGTTCTGTTAACTGCTGTCTCTTATTGTCCTTTTTCGTTGGTCATTTTTAAATGCCACTTGCTCGCTCCTATTTGGAGCGTAGTGATGTCATGTGGCATCACGAGGGGGGCTGTTTTGGCGCGTTTACGATCTACACCTTCACATATTCGCGGTTCATTCACCGGTAGCAATGCGAATGTCGTTATCATTATCATGGATTTATCTATTAGTGGAACGGTGCCGTCAGCGGGGAACAAAATATCTATACATAATATGTATCTTTTGTTCAGATAAAATATAAATCAGGCAACAACTGCACTACTGAACAGTGCTTAGTAAAGTTCCAAGTGACATTGGAATAATTAACATAAAAATACATTTTACGTAAGTGTTTTTACCTACAATTTCATGTTTCTATGCTATATCAATTTTTATATACATTTAATTAATTGTACTAAAATATCATGACAGCTCTTAGTCATTCAAGTGCAGGGTATTAAGCGAAAGTAAATAATTAATTCTTATAGGTAGGTTATATTTTACATAGTAGCCTTATAGGTAGTAGGTTCCTATTATATGTAGAAATAATCCTTTCACTTCGTTTTTTTAAGGAAATGTTCGAATTAATAATGTCACCTGAACTTTGAACTTTAGTTGTAACCATTGTAATTAAAATATGATGAGAATATGATGATACACTAGGACGTACTTTAGTAGAAAAAATGCGTCTTTTTTGCATATTTCAGTAAAAAAAATTACAAAACTGAGACGGAAATAAATTAAACATCCCGTCATTTTGGAAAATAATCTGCCCATGTTAATTAAGGTTAAAAAACATTATTGAGAGCATATAAACGTCATATTCATATTGATTAATATAGTGATCACCGATGTTGAAAAGCTTTCGATAAAAAAAAATCGATAAATAAAAAATATACCTACATGTAATATTTGTCTATCCTGGTATTTTATTTAAAAGAGCCTGTTCCATAATAAATGAATCTGTTTTTCCAGAGACCCCAGTCATCATGAAATTCATCATAATAAAGTCATGTACCTATATTTCAAAAAGTACGGCGTCCATCCTGGACTGACCCTACCCAGTTTATATACGAATTATGGTGAATTGAGAGATACATATACATAATCAATTATAATGAATATCCAAATACGAAATGTTGCCACACGCAGAGATGTAAAATTAAGTAATACGCGAGAAAATCATTTTTTTTTAAATAAGTCGTTAGGGTTGTTCCACTATTAACCCTTTCGTCCAAAACGTAAACAAACGTGTCGAAAGGGCAGGTGCGTGTGAACTTGCCGGCCGTGAAATTGACGTGGATTTGCTCCGGTGTGGTCCTAGAAAAAGTGGCGATTACTTGAGCCCTACCCCGATGATGATTCGCCACGGAATCTACGGTTACCGTCGCACAAGCGAGACGATCGCTCAGGGAAACCAGTATTAACAAACTGGACACACGATAGCAAAACAAATGACTCGCAATCAAACTAGGGTGAGAAACATTCAACAACACATATAAAACGAACCCTTAACTTACAATTTTTTTTTTGCGTTTGGCTTGAATGATTATAAAATAATGTAGACATTTTTTTTAGAAAATTTACTCGATATCGATAATAAAACGTTTCTCACCCTAGTTTGATTGCGACAGTCTGTTGTTTTGCTATAGATTTTCCGGGCTCTGATGATGATTGCCCATTATCAATCTTCAATAAATGAATGGTCAGTGACAATTGAGTTGGGGTGGTGACCAATGTAGTCTTACATCGTCGCTAAGCGGCTGTAACAATCTATAGCTTAGGATTTTTTTTAGCAGGACGAAGAACGTATAGTTTATTGAAATAAGGTGATGGGAAGTGTATCACCGGTCAATCAAGATGTAAGCTTGACACTTCTGCATACAAGTTGTATTAAGGTAAGGCTAATAACTTGGTTGGCCGTACATGTATGTATAATATTATGTACGAATAGGTACAATGAATCGGAACCCGGACGGAAACTCTTTTTCTGGGACGGTAGTTATACTGGCTCACTGAATTTTGTTGGCTCACGGTCGATGAGCAATTAGAATAGTTTATACCCGTCCAACCCTCACTTACCTTCAAATAAGGTACTGTCTTTACCACGAGTTTTTCAAGTGCGCTAATGTTAATATGTGTATTCAATTTTTTTCTGTGCATAGCAAGTATGTTCTGCAGACACTAACGTTTGTTCACTCAACCAACTCATGGTAATTATGGTACTGACTCAGTGTTCATTAACTCACTGTTGTGAGACTGTCCTTCAATACGTAGTAAAACATGAAAAGACGGAATTACATATCTAGGTGTTATTTTGTATGGTTGTGTTCATCATTTTCGATTAAACACTTCACTTCAATTGTTCTGAAAATTTGAGACTAATTAATTAATATTTTTCAGGTTATAAATGACTAGAAGTTTGTATTTATTTATACTTGTGTCTTAAGACTTGACGTTCATTGAATGCAGGGCCAAATGTTCGGCGCCGTATAGTATTTACAAATAAAATAATTATATCTGTATAACTTCTTACATCGGTAAGCATTGTACCTAATAAAACTAAATTAAGACGTTAATAATGTTCCTGTGTGAATCGTTTTCGCTTTGTATGATAATATAAGTATTTGGAACGGCAAAATAAAAGAAAGCTAAATATAAAATAAATGTTTGGTTTGTTAACATGCCGCGCATTGCTCGGTCGAAACAATAGGTGATATAGAAATTAATGATCTGATCAATGACATCAGATACTCGTTTAAATATCTTAGGATCATACTCATTCTGTTTATTTGTTTAATGTTAATTCACCGCATTAAATTTGCCGGAGACTCTAAAAATACTCCATTAAATGGAAAGTGCTCTGGTAGGGTTTTTTGTTTTACTCGATTTCATCAAGGGTGGGATCAAAGAGGACGCAGCAGTTTCTGGCGCCAAGATCGCAACGATATCGCCGCTAGAACAGTAATCGTCAATAAAATCTCAATTTAGATGGCACCGATACCGTGTGAGTTACGGACGGACAGTGAGACCGAACACGAAAACCTACTCGACGATGGAATGTGCCCGCCGCAGGACCTGCTAACGAATACTCGGCTGGTGCTTAATTTAATTTCGGTTTATAATTTAGAACGATTAATAATGGATGGGTTATTGAAGTACGATTCGTGACAGTTTCGGAGATAAGCCTCCGAAGCTTATTATTGGGTCTGACGGTTGACATTTCGCGCAGGCCTCCGCGGGCGCCGGCCCTTGACGCCTCGCCGTCAGCGGCACGCCTACGCCTATTTAAAACAAACCTTTTTGTTTTTTATACTCTTCCTACTGGCCAGTCACAGATAAGGACGACGAAAAAGACACTTAAAAATAAATTTGTCGAAAGTGATAAATGATGGATATAACTTTTATTATTTCAAATTAAATTAACGATCCCACTCGAACGTCTACCTTTTCTCACATTAGAGGGATCTTATCTGGAATGATTGCTTCCATTACCTTGGAGAACGGACGGACACGTTGTTTTGTAGTCGAGGGAAGATAAAGAGATTAATGCGTAAAGCAATTAATTTTGATTGAGGTGTGTTTTATTAAGTAATTGTTTTTGTTCCCAATACGTGAATTTGAAACGCGCTGTAAAGTCAACACAACAATGGTAAAGTTGTGTCGCGTTGCGGCGTTTGATGATCGATGGGAAAGTTTATTTCTATCGATTATTAGAGGCTCGAATTAAAGATTGGTGTTCAAAATAACACATTAATATTAGTATTAGGGTCGGGGTCGGTTCCCACAGCGCTTTAATACATTTTTCGTGTTCCAGTTAGCGCCCCATAAATTGATTAAGGGACTGCGGCGACGGTCAGAGGTTTTTTTGTGGTGCGGGACAGGTAATGACTCCGCTGCTGCCATTCTGGGGTCACCGCGGCATTCCACCAAACAAAACATAAAGAAGCACTATTTACTGGTTGCTCAAAGTAATATCAATAATATTTAGTAACTAAGGATTGGCATTCCGATAAAACTAAACGACAGGATGCAAATGTTCTATTTAACCTTTCTTTGAGGCGCTTTATGCAAAGGAGTAATTCTGTATATCACACCTTTATTTACTTCATAAGTTTATTAATTTTACTTGAAGTTTTTTCGAATTAAATATGTATTTTCATCTATTCTAGTACTGTAATTGTTCTTCAGTGATAAAATTGTATTTTTCAATTATACCAATCTTAAATTTCCATTAACCCAAAGTGTTCAGCCGCAACTTTGTTCCAATCCAACTTGCCAAATGAAGCATTTAAGCAAATAGCTTAAACGAAATGTTTCAAGACCAAATCAGCATAATGTAGCGAGCCAATTTCCCCAGAGGAAATTGCTTTTCCGACCAAATGTTCCGAAGTTGTAAAAGCTTCTGTTCTCTACCAGTCATCCTAGCAACATCAATCATGGCTTCATGGTCTTTGGAAAAACGTATTTTTCATAACAAATGCATGGCAATGTTTTCCTGACGGGCTGCACAATCGCTGGCCCACTTAGGACATGAGCTATGGTTTTGTAATGGCCCACCAACAATGATGTTTGCTTATAGCGTGACGTTTTAGAATAAATATCAATTTGGCCTAACAAATGTAACGTTGTCATGCGGTACAAGCCATTAGTAGTTTTAAGGTAGCGATTCAGGTAGAACATTAGGTAAAACTCGTAGGTATGTAGAATATAAACTCTCAATTAACTCGTGTAAGATACACAAGTAAGATATTTTTTTGTAATGTTTTATGTATTTTTGTAAAAAGTTACTTTTTTTTTTCGTAATATATTTAAAAAGCGCAAAACTGCGATTCAATATGTAGATAGAAGATGTCCCAAAATTAACGCAAGGTTTTAATAGAAAACACAATTTTTGATTACATCATAAATAAAAGTAGTCTATGATTACATTGTTGATTGTTCTTCGAGCTATATAACTAGTGCACTGGATAGGGTTAAATAATGAATAGGTAGCGCTAAAAGTACCTCCCAAGATTTTGCTGGTATATATGGGTACATATTTTATTGAAATTTTGCATAGATTCGTGGATAAAGTATCGACTCCTTAAAAATACGGGTATATGATGGTTGGTATGGATATTTAACTTATAATAACCTCTTAAAATAACAACACGGTATTATAAGTACCGTGATTATAAGTACAAAGTGTAGGGTTTACTAACAGAGGAATTTGAAGAGTACGAGCAATATTTTAAGGCAGTAGAAGCAGTAAGAGCAGTGAGGATATATACCAGAGTAAGTATACCAAATCTAAATAATGCAGGATATTTTTAGTGTCTAGTCACCCAGGTTTCGGTTGTCCAATGAAGTCAGCCAGTACTTTGGCCGTATATAAAAAGGCGCGAGGTGACAATATAAATAACAATTTGGCCCACCCCGTTCGAATGTGGTGCTCGGAGTGGATTAGCATAAGAATGCCGCATCAGGGACGCCCACGACCACTGTCCCTTGTCTCTTATACATCGAATTTAATTTTGATTTACGACAATCCATACAATTGTACGCAAAACGTTTTTAGGTTGAGGATTAAATACCTATTGTGAGGCGGTGACGATGCGTCTATTGTACGGAGCTTTTAAGTAATAACTTTGTGTACGCTACCTCACGTCAACACAAAATAGATGCATTATTTAACAGGTTTCTTTTTCAGTAATAGGTAGCGAAAAATATAAATAAGTTTTTCACAAAAGAAATTATCAAGTCAGAAGTGTATATACTGTACGTACTACCTACGTTTAGGTAAGTTACAGTTTAGGTAATATATGTATACTAAGAACTAAAATAAATAAGACATGAACGATCCATTTAATTCAATGAGTTCTGCTTTTAAATTAAATACCTAGTATACCTACATACTTACTTCGAGGCGATTCTAAAATAATTTTCATTCCAATAGGTACATTTACAGATTACGCAAATGATCGTGTTCTATTTTAATAGATAGTCAATTAAAAACATACTTTTTAAAACAATCCGACTGATAAAGAAGATATTGTAGGTACATAGAAAGAAATCACATTAATAAAGCGAACGAAATGATATCTTCATTCAGTCAGAAATAAACATTTTAAAACAGCAGGACAATAAATGTAGCTTGACGCTTTAAGTAGGCACTTAATAACTTAATTAATAAAAGTATATGACCGCACCATAATTCATGACCCACATTGGGCACACAGAAAAGTGCGTCTTAAGATTCTTTTATGCAAATGTTATAAAAATATACACCCAAGGAATTATTAATGAAGGGTCTGCCCGCATTTGACATGTTCGTGCATTAAACTAATATATGAGGGTTAATGATCGTCTAATTATTTTAAACAGCTCATAAATTTTGATTAAGTTTATTTGCTTTATTATCTTCCTTATTTTTAGCGAGATGAAGGTCGACATGACGTTAAAAGTAAATGAGTAATCGATGATTGGTTGTTTATTTAGATAATCAGATCAAGTACATGAGCACAATATTTCATAATTCTACTGGAACTGTTTTGATGCAATTTTACTTGAATATCCGATCTCCGTAATAAACTTATCATAAGGGACCACATAATTAAAATTTACTGAAGCTTATCTCACATCGATGTGTGCTTTAGCCTCAATTTGAGACTTTATCAAACCCAAAAACGAAATAGACCTCATCGTTAATAATACACGACGGTGCTCAGTGTTAATACGCATTTAAGATAATATATATTTTACGGTACAAAAATAAAATGCCCACCTAATAAATCGTGCGGGCCTTATCGTCGAGGCGACAATAAGAACCAGATAAGGGCAGGGTCTTGCTGGAGTCGAAACTTCGGTTTAACTTTTTCGTTTGCGTTTGGGTTTCCTTGTCACGTATTAAGGATTGGTATAATGGTCATTATTCGTGTTGAAATGCTTTTAGGGACTTGCGTCGGTTCAGATGCGCGCGAGCCGAGCGTAATCGGCGTCGCATCTTAATTTAGTTGTCTTGTATGGTGGCCCGGTGGGACATAACCTAACCCACTGCGAAGGTAAAGGACGCCCGCCTCACATAAAATGCCGTGATTCCATAATAAATGCCTATCTTTATTTATAGGATCACAGTCTCAGCTTATTATTTGTCCTATAAAGCACATGATGGGCTTATTTATATTCAGGTGTTCCTGGATTTTGAGTCATACGTAGGTAGTTTATCGAATTTGCGGAATGTAACAAATAATGAATATTGTCGACTAAAGGCAATTTATACATAAATGCTACATTTACAATTTAAATAATATTACTATTGTGTAAAACGAAAATACTTGGTATTTTATGTGAAACAATACAAGTAGGTAATACGTAATGGTTATTAAAACAAATGATAAATTAAAAAATGTGTAACAAAAGTTTGAATTCAGCTTTTACACAATACCTGCGCTGCGTGAAAACACAGATACCTACCTAATACCTACTACTGTCTCTATTATAATTAACAATAAATTATAGAAGTTTAATATATTAAAATTGCTGAATTAGTGATTTATTTACATTACCCATATTTCGAAATAAAGCTTACTTACCACATTGACGAACTCCTGAAACGTGATGGAATCGCTAGTTGCACTCTGAGCTTTGTCCAGAAGGATCTGAAAGGTAATAACCATATTGTGAATAAAATAATCAATCATATGATTATATATACCTATACTACAGGGTTCTGATTGTTCAAAATCAGAAACATGCAACTGGTAAAATGTACTTATAATATTCAAAGTAGCCTAAAATATTGTATTTCGATTGTTAGGTTTTGAGACTTAAAGTAGGCTCCTTAAGCATTTTTTTGGAAATTAGTTCCAGTGTCAGAAATACTTTTTGTACCTAATTTAAACATTGTATCAATAACCCTTATGGAATGTAACATTGACCAAAACAACTTCAGCCTACTCTGAGAATTATCCCCACTGCAATTATTTTTTGCCACCTTCTATGTTATTAGTCAAATCAAACTGCTTAAAAAGATCGGCGGAGCGGTTTTAAAGGGATTATGCCTCTTATGCTCCCCATCGCACTTATGTATTCGCTGACCGTACCTCTTGTTTGTGGGGCGGCACTTGAGCTTTGAAGTCCGGGTTCTGCAGCGTCACCAAAAAGTCAGGCCAGGGGATCTCGCCAAAACCTTCAGGGTCGAACTGCAATAGAATAATAACTGTTACATTCAGTGCAGGTTTTTTTCACCGATTGCTATCGCTAGTCTGATTGAAACAAGTTGAAATGCGCAGAAAAGAGACATGATTTGAATGAAAACTTACAGTGATCAATTTAACTCGGCAACATAATATCAGTGGTGAAACAAAAGTAGCATACTCTCAAACCGTAAAATTCATATCTTTCTGAACAGATTCCAACATCGTGGCAACTTCGAAAGCCCGTCCCAGTGTAACCTATAATCCGTTATTACTGTACGGTGTTTTTCAAGATAACAATTCTAAAAATTTTTTAGTAATCAGAAAATGAATGTAACTGAGGATGCCTTTTAAGTGGATGACCAATTTTGTTTATGTATAAGTAGGCAAATACATATTGATGGCAACGAGAGGCATACTCGTAATAATAGACCTAGACTGTACCTATCTGATATGCTTAAAAATGTAATTGTAATCATGGAAATGTAACATCATTCGGAAAATTATTCACCAGCTTATAAAAACTGCATCAAATAGATCCCTTGCGGCTAAGTTGCTGACACTACAATGTGAGAACGCTGCGACGTAAATTGTCACGTCCACAGGGAAGTTTTAGTTATTCACAACCCTAAACATGCGTCAAGATAAAAGTGCGGCCTACGGCCTACAGTTGCACTTAGCTGCAAGAGAACTCAGACCATAGTACACTGGCGCGATAAAATGCATCGTGAATGGGTAGACAGATCATCCACTCAAGGCACGCACCTTCCCCTAACTCCCATAACTTCGCACATGATTGTTGTGACAGCATAATTTTAAAAAGACAAAACATAAGCGCCCCTATCTTCGGTCGGTATTATCTGAAATGTCCCATACGTGACCGCTCGGTGTTTGATGTTCGGCGCTACCGCCCTTTGTCTCATTATAAAGGTTATCGCACGCTTGTGAATATGGGAAGGCCTAGTCTCCCGGATAATGGAGTGAAAGACAGAGATGCTCGAAATTTAAGATTTTCGATGTAATGTCGTATGTCATCCGTCGTCAGTTAGGCTTCTTAGCAGATACACTTATGGAATAGGTGGATTGAATAGGAACCTCTCAATTTTTTTTTTTAATACAGTAGGGTGACTTTGCACAGACTTTGCACATTGTTTTGAAGTAGGTACCTGATTATGCATTTGAATTTAACATATACGCTTACGAGGAGGTATGTGTGTTTGCTCGAGGGATAGCGGCCATTAGCCGATACAAGCTTGTAAGGCAGTAAATACTTGTTGAAGATAACTTTTCGCTCTAATTCATAATTATGAGATTAGGAAAAAGAACTCACAACACAGACTCAGTCGTTGATGGCAGAAGTGATAAGTCAGCGGTAACCTTTACATTTTACTCTGCTTCCATACATTTTGATCAACCAAAAAATGAAAAACATTCCCAGAAATTTGTTTTTGTATCATAAATGACAGTTTTTTATGAATTATAACGCCTTAACTAACATTTTATGGGGCACGGGAGCTCTGATGAATTAAAATTCAATGATTTTATCTTTATTAGTATTGATACGGTTTAGCCGTGAGGACTTTTATACCTGGACGAGCTAACACATTACCATTAAGTAGCTATGTTATCAAATTTTATTTTGGTATAGATTTCATGTTGCTTATGCGGTGTAATTTGTTTCGTCCGTGTAAGAACTTGATTGAGCAAAGCCGAAGAGGCGATACGATTAATACAATTTCAGGTAAGGCAAATGACTAATCGTAAGTATTAAGTGTCGTAGGTGCGCCCACTACATAGCTACCTAAATACTTTATAATTTTAGCTTTCATCAACTCGACATCAAACGTGCCTATTTTGCATGGTTCCAACGCTGCCCCAGTACTTGTTGGGGACTTCAAATACACCCTTGAACCCCAGGTGTATGCAGGTTTCCTCACGATGTTTTCGTTCACCGTAAAGCACTTGTGAATATCAAATGAACTCATTGGTAATACCAGCCGGGGATCGAACCCACGACCGTTGCGTAGCAGCCGTGTTTTTTACCGCTCGATCACAAGCGTTAATAAGTTATAATTACATACATATAACATATTCCAAATTATTTATTTATTGTTTTTCTAGTCTATATCACTATCCCATTGCTGGGCAAAGATCCCTTCTCTGGATCTTCATAACTACAGATTTGATTTGCGAATATAATATGGACTTAACTCAGTCAATATTTGAAGAGCCAAACGTACACCTATAAAAAGTCACACACCAATCAAAGTTTTTGTTGAAGTTCCTTTCCTCGTTCTTATCTTTTTTTCATCAAAACCATAAAAAGGTAGCGAAATAAAAATAAGATAAAGATATCGCGATGATGAAGTATCACGCTGTCAACAGAAAACATCTCCTTTCCAGCTAGCCTCAGGGCGCTATACCTACTCAAGTATAACTTGAGCCCTGAATCGTAATAATAGTTCGTAATGACGGACCAGGCTATGGTAGCTATTCTAAAGCGATTTGCTTGGCGTGAAATCGGAATAAAAGCTTTGGA
>JALPQI010013437.1:0-35622 GCA_025490895.1 Thaumatotibia leucotreta | reverse complement strand
TTCGCGCGACACGCGGCGCGATCGCACGGCGACGCGAGCGCCTTCCCACACAAGTGCGGTCTGTGTCCGCGACAGTACAGCGCGAATAAGGAGCTGCAGAAGCATATCGGGAAGGTGCATAAGGGGAAAGAGGAGAAAAAATCTGGTGATGATAAGTAAAAAAAAAATGTGTGAATTTCGATAAAACATTTTTTTTTTCAGGCATCATTATGTCAGGGTTAAGCTAAATGACTTTATTTTGTAAATTTGATAACGTTTGCCATAGACAAAACTGTGTAAATGATGGAAACAGACGATTTTGTGCATCAAAAGTCATCTTATTTAGCTGTTCTCACTTTTACACACTTTTTTTAAGACTTGAAACAGCAATTAATACTGTTTAAAAATCTCACGTTAATGATTACAATGAAAAATGGCGGCAATTTTAGATTATTAATTTAAGCGCCTTCCCACACAAGTGCAGCCTGTGTCCGCGACAGTACAGCGCGAATAAGGAGCTGCAGAAGCATATCGGGAAAGTACATAAGGGGAAAGAGGAGAAAAAATCTGGTGATGATAAGTAAAAAAAAAGTGATTTCGAAAAAAAATTTTTTTTTCAGGCATGATTTAGCTAAATAACTTGATTTTGTAAATTTGATAACGTTTTTCATAGACAAAATTGTGTAAATGATGAAAACAAACGATTTATCACATATAAAGTTAGCGTGTGCTTCAAAGATCAAAATTTTACTGTATTTTTGTTACTTACGTTTTTCTCACTTTTTTTAAGAAACTCCAAATAACACACTAATACTGTTTAAAAATCTCGCGTTGATTATTACCATAAAAACTGGCGCCAATTTTAGATTCTTATTTTTCGCGCGACACGCGGCGCGATCGCACGGCGACGCGAGCGCCTTCCCACACAAGTGCGGTCTGTGTCCGCGACAGTACAGCGCGAATAAGGAGCTGCAGAAGCATATCGGGAAAGTGCATAAGGGGAAAGAAGAAAAAAAGTCTGGTGATGATAAGTAAAAAAAAAAATTTTTTTCAGGCATGATTAAGTTAAATGACTTGATTTTGTAAATTTGATAACGTTTTTCATAGACAAAACTGTGTAAATGATGAAAACAGTCATCAAAAGTCATCTTATTTAGCTGTATTTTTGTTACATACCAGTTTTTCTCACTTTTACACACTTTTTTAAGAAACAGCAATGAATACTATTTAAAAATCTCACGTTAATGATTACAATGAAAAATGGCGGCAATTTTTAGACTATTCATTTAAAAATCTTCTATGTTGAATATAATTAATAAATGAAATCATCGAATTTATATGTATTTTTAGTGACAACGATATTTTAGCAACAAAAACACACTAACTGTCCTTGAGAACCTAATTTTATAAATTAAGATAGATAATGAAATCATCTTATAATCTAACTAATTCATTAGTAACACATTTCATACACAATGGTATTTTAGCAACAATAGTCACAGTAATATTCAATATTCAAATTTTTTTGTGACATATTTCAAACTACACAGTATTTTTAAAAAATCTCACGTTAATGATTACAATGAAAAATGGCAGCAATTTTAAATTATTAATTTACAAATCTTCTATGTTGAATATTAGTGAAATCATCAAATTTCTATGTATTGATACTGAAATCATCTTATAAATCTATCTAATCCATTAGTCCATTTCATACCACACAACGGTGTTAAGCAACAATAGTCACAGTAATATTCAATATAGAAATGCTTCACGTTCGCGTCCGTCACCACTCGCGCGCGACACGCGGCGCGAGCGTCTTGTCGCACAAGTGCGGTCTGTGTCCGCGACAGTACAGCGCGAATAAGGAGCTGCAGAAGCATATCGGGAAGGTGCATAAGGGGAAAGAGGAGAAAAAATCCGGTGACGTTGGCTAAAAAAAAATTGGTACTACGAATTTTTTTTTCCAGAATTGTAGACATAATTATGTCAGGATTTAGCTAAATGACTACATTTTGTAAATTTGATAACGTTTTTCATAGAAAAAACTGTGTAAATTATGAAAACAGTCGATTTATCACATATAAAGGTAGTGTGTGCTTCAAGGATCATCTAATTTTACTGTATTTTTGTTACTTGCGTTGTCTCACTTTTTTTTAAGAAACGCCAAATAATAGCGAAAATTTAAGATTATTAATGATGATAAGTAAAAAAAATTTTGGTTTTTCTCTTTGATTATGTGGGTGAATCAACTTTTTTCTGTCTGTTATTGCCATGGTTACGGTCGCCTGAGTCACGCTGGTTTTATGCAAAATTATGCTACTTAAACTATGTTATGCAAACATGCATATTTCTGATGTTAATAAACTTAATAGGCCTCCTACAAATATGAACATTACGGACTACAAGCATATTTGCATTGTTTAAGTACCATTATTTTGCGTAAAACCGGCGTGACTCAGGCGACCGTAACCATGGCAATAACAGACAGAAAAAAGTTAATTCACCCATGTCACGATTAAGAAAATTATGTAATTTTATAAATTGAAAAACTTTGTGTAAATGATGAAAACAAACTATACATAAGAGCCTTCTAATTTCGTTTGTATTTTTGTTAGATATCCGTTTTTCTCACTCTTTTTACAGGTTTTTTTAAAAACTGCTAACCATTCTAATTATTTTTTATATTTCATCATAAATGGCGACAAATTTTAATTAGTAGGAAATAAAAAAAATAGTACTGCCTGTTAAGAAAATGCATAAGACGAAAATAGGTGATGTTGCGTAAAATAAAAAAAAGTGTATGTAAATTACATACATTTTTTTGATGTTAGGTAAAATAAATGTATATTTTATGTGCATTTGGAAAGTAATTCAAATTTTTGATAAAAATCTAGCACGTCATGATTCATGATATGACATTGAATAATTTCTATAGTCTTTGTAAAACATTAATTGAATCCATTGACTTGGTAAAACGTTCGTTGGTTAGGCATATTGAAAATTGTATATAAATAAAAAATATATTTTTAACAAAATCTTATTTGTCTTAGCTTGGCAATACAAAAAGACGGCAAATTCAAATGTTCTATGTGTATAGCTGCCTACATCTTTGCACCATTTTTTGAAATTTGCCGCCATTTTCTACTGTTTAGCTATTTGGCCAGAGTATAAGGGTAAAGTTTAAGAAACGGTTTGAGTATAATAACTAAAATAACTTCTGATACACTTACAGTAGGAGATTGGAATATATATTATTTTTCATTTAGTACTAAGTACTAATTTTATGAATGATTTATTTAATGGAACTGTTTTTTTTTCTTACACATAATAGTATCATAGATAATAAACAAAAAATTGTTTTTATTCTCCGATTTTTTTCCTAATGTTAAACGAGAAAGGACTTTCGCTATTTTGATTACAACCTGTATATTTGAAATTTCTTTGTGATAAGACCGCCTGTATATTTTTTTTATAACTGTATTATTTTACTGTACATACCTGAAATAACCATGTATAGTAAACTTTTTGATTTTATTTACGTATTTTAAAATTAGTATTAAATGTATTATAAGATCGGTTTTTAAGCCTAATAATTAATAATTCTCGATGTTATAGTTAGAAATAAAAAATAAATCTTTTTTAAATAATAGCTGTATAATATAGTGATTTATATTTTGTTTGTATATGGGAATATATTTTTGATTGTTTTTCGTTAAATTCTTATAAAAAGACAGCATTAAGATTTAATACATTACGTAAAGAGCTAAACAACTTTATAATCGACAATTTTGTCTCCTAGGTTACTAAAATGTCTCTAGTGTGACCAAGGAATCGTTGCTATACATATACATTTTATGTTGATTAGTTTTGTCAGTTGGATATTGAACGTAGCATTCCAATGCTGGACGTAGGCCTCTCCTATTAACTACGCGTATAGACGCATTAGGAGGTAAATGCCTATAAGCGCCACGCTGGACAAGCGGGTCGGCGATGGCAGTAACTTGTTTCACTATGATGATGCTGCTGGTCATCATCAATCTTCAATTGTCGAATGATCAGTGACACTTCAATCCCTTTTTGAACGCATAATAAATATAGGTCATATGCTTTTTTTCTTGTTATTCTTGTCACATCACCCAGGGGACAACAGTTGAATAGTTTGTTAGGAGAAAGTATCCCGCAAGCGCTACTATCATGATTAGTTTGTTACTTGTGACCCACCTTGGAAAGCCCACAAAACTGCCAAAAAAATCAAAGTTTTGTCAATTTTAATGCTATTAAATTGTGATTTTAAGGGTGACCCAGGAGACCGTAACCATGACAACGAGTGGTATAAAAAGTGATTGACCTATATAAACATAGAAATAATAAACGAGTGATTTTACAGGAGAGTTGTATAAATTGAGTTAGAAAAATAAGTTGTTTGGCCATAATGACATTTGCCTAATTTTACTCGAATATTAAAATAACTCAAGACTGAGTGACCAGCATAACATTGCACAAGCATTTTGTCGATATTCTTTACATGGCAACAATTTTGCCTATCAATTAACCGCGAAAATCGAAATTCGTAATTTCGAGGAGGAAACAAAGGCGTCATTAAAGTGAGAGATTATTACTAGATTCCGTTGTATTTGTATTCCAAACTGTAATTTTAAATTTTGTTGCCAGGTGACTTTTTTTAATTTACCACATTTTCTTGTGCAAAGTTATGTTGGTCAGACTATAAAAGGTCGATTTACAAACAAAACTCACAAAGTAACAAATGTATTTTACGTGGCGTTTAACCCTTAAATGCATGACCTTGTCAAAGATTTATTCCAATTTGAATTCTCACACGCTGACAATAGAGTCAAGAATACATGATGCATTTATACATCACTATGCATTTAAGGGTTAAAATATTCGGTTGTGTGTATATCCGCGGAGAACTTAATGTATGTAAAGTCCGCAGCATCGGTCTATAACCCAATCTCATAAGCCTCTTCATATGTGCATATGCTTCTGTATCTATAAATATAATTAAACGGTTAAACTCACCTGTATTTACTCACTATGTGCGACATGTTTCGAAGAGCCTAGGCTCCCCTCGCTTGATGTGAACGCGGGCTTGATAATGGAGACCTAGAGAATGAAGATCAAACAAAGGAAAAGTGACTTCATCGAGTTTATGAAAGGTTCAAATTTCATTGAAGTGGAGTGTGCATTGTAATGTACATTGGGCCTTGCGAGGATAAAGACAAACGGGTCTCCGAAACATGTCGCGCGTAGTGACTAAAATACACGTGAGTTTAACCGTTTCATTATATTTATAGTTATTACGTCCCACGAATGTTTAAATTCAATTGCTCCTGTATCTGTGTGCATCCATTTTTTCTAGTGTGTTATTACCACGGTTACCGACTCCTGAGTCACGCTGGTTTTATGCAAAATTATGCTACTTAAATAGTTTAAGTCGGATAATTTTGCACAAGCTTCACTAATGGGCGACATACAAACATGGTATATACATGCATGGTGTATGCATGTTCGCATAATTTTGCATAAAACTAGGGTGACTCATGGGAATTCAAATTTCTTTATTCTGTTAACAGGTGGTACAAAAAATTGCAAGTATTGGTGTCTCCCTTTAAGTTATTTGCAAAATAACCTGTTCCGGGAGGCACCGCTCTTCCACATTTACATGTATAGACCTATTAAACTAATGCTTACTTACAACTATTTTATAATGAAATAACATAAAAAGAAAAGGTTGATCTCCTTCAATTGTAGTTCCAACATTTACATTACTGTGACATTAATTTCTGTATGATGTGAATTTATATGTGCAATTATTTGAACGGTACTGTGAAACTACGTCTAGGATTTTTTTTATTAAATTTATGTTTAGTTTTATCAACTTATGAATCATGACAATGCAATAAAATATATTCATGGGTGAATCTAACTTTATTCTGCGTCTTATTGCCATGGTTACGGTCACCTGAGTCACGACAAAACAATTATGCAATATTATGCTACTTAAACTATGCAAAGATACATTTTTCTGTTGGTTTTTATATATTAGATAAATATGCATGTTAGCATAATTTTGCATAAAACCAGCGTGACTCAGGTGACCGTAACCATGGCAATAACAGACAGAAAAAATTGATTCACCTACATGTATTTTCCGTGTAGCCGACATTTGTACGTTTCTTTTTTGTTAAATATTCTATCTTCTCTGATTGTAAATATGTATTTTCGTCAAACTATCGAATATTAAATGTAGATGTTGTTTAAGTGTTAAATGAATAGATTTAATAAGTATTAAAAATTTGTGGAGATTAAATGTGGTCACATATCGTATATATTGTTTTTTTTTACAATAAGGGCACATTATGACCGATATATCGGCACCACAGGTTCAACGGCAAAGACCGATTAGTAAGTCACGAGCCACAGGACAGTATAGACACGGTGACGTAGCGTCTGAGCGACTGCTTTTATTTGACATGGCGTTGAAAAGGTTAGATTTGACCACAGCGACAAGTGCATGTATAGGTAGGTGTCATGACATGAGTTTATGAGGTATGTTATCAATTTAATTTTCACTTTTACAAGCTATGAGATAGGCACTGGTCTCCCCGTGAGCTACTAAGCTATAAACACGAACGAAAGATATGCACTCCCGTGTAAATAAAAGGGCGATAATGGGCGAGTATCGCTGTGTCTCTTTTATTTAGACGGGAGTGCGTATCTTTTGTTCGTGTTTATAGCCGATAGTTCATAGCTTAGTAGCTTGCGGTGAGACCAGTGCCTTATTAGGGATTCAACTTTCAAGTTATATCAATCAAACAACATTTAATTACATTACAGTTATTTATTCGAATAACACTTAAATAATCTTTTAACATACAAAATTATTATTCAAATGACAAGCATATTAACTTTACTTTTATTATATACTTTGACAAAAAGGATCACCTTGTACAGTCAAAGACAAAATAAGGTGTATATAAAAATGCTCAAAAATACGTCCCAGTGCGCTTTAATTCAGTGTAATAAGAACTTCGAAACATATTTATGACAGGTTTCTTTCGATACATATTCGAGGCTTATTTTAATCATACTTTTTCGAAATTTAAAGATGTAGTCTCGTAATTTCAATTCTAATAAATTTAATAATAAAGCACTAGAATTCAAATTAAAAGCTGGTATCATCTTGGATTACAGCGTTGTTGGTTAAATATCTGAGCGTTTCAACCGCCTAATTTTGGTGGCATAATTTTTGCCGAAGTTTCTAAACGTCTCAATGTTATATTTCGTCATTTGTATAAGGTACCGTGCCTCCTTCAAATGACAAAGCACATTGTAACGAATAGAAACTTCGGCAAAAATGATGCCACCAAAATTAGGCGGTTCAAACGCTCAGATATTCACCCTGGTCATAAGGTCATAACCAACGAATTATTTTGCACTTGACTGTAGGTATATCGTTTAGTATGAGCTGATGACCATTCCCTTTTCCACTTGGTCTGCCTTCTCTTTCCCAACCAATAGCTCGATAAGAGACAGACCGAACCAGTATGCAGTACCGGGTCCCTGAAACAATAAAAAATAATAGAAATTTCTATGGTCACTATAATGTAGTCCATTCTGGCCCAATATTACAAGGTATGTTGCACTTTTACGGGTAGATTGCGTACATAGGTAAGGCCTTAACCGTTTCAGTGCGGATGACACGCCAGGCGTGTCATGAATGTTTTTAACGAATGGCGTATGACACGATAGGCGTGTCATCATAATGTATGGCGTAAGGCACGCTTGGCGTATCATGAAAAAAATGTTCGCCGACATAAAAGTTCTTGAAAATGGAACACGCAACGAATCGGTTAATCAAAACAAAATTGTATATTGATTTAAATTTTCACGATTATCACTCATATTTGAAACATCCATTTTAAAGCCATGGGATTTTGTGAGTGTTGTGTGTAGGCCTAGCGACAACCCTAGCCTAGAAGTGAATAATCAAGATCAAGTGCGGGTAGTTCGAAAAACCAGCGCAGCTCGAAGGTGTTGATACATTCTCTCGCCAGTCTGCCTGCGACCACGGGTGCAACGTCATGCCCGAAACGTCAGGATATAATTAAACGTAAGTTTACGCGATAAGACCAGTTTGTCTTTAAAATATAAAAACAAAATTGTGTCAGTGCAGACGGAAAGGTACCTTGTCTATAATCTTAAAATAAACCTTGAGTTCTTTAATAAAATCCGTTTTAAACACCGTGACAAGGCACCTTTCCGATTGTTCCGTCCAACAATTTGCGTGTTGATTGCTCATAGAAAATTTTAATTTGTCGCCTTTTTTACTGCTAAAAGATATTATAACACATTTTTTTTGTTTTCATTAAAGGCCTTTTACTATGTAAAATTTGTATGCAATCGACCCATTTCAATTTGAACATTATTACACTGACACTTAGTCCAGATTTAACCCATTCATTGCCGACGCCTCATATTTTTAATCATCACGCAGTACCGCCGCCATCTACGGGACGACGCGAATTCGTGTCCACGGCATCACGTTAATAATTCAACGGACGCGAATTCGCGTCCGCGGCATTAGGTTACGAATTAATTGAGATTTAATTTTCAGTTCTAATTCCTATTTTCTGCGACCATATATAACATGGACGTCTAACGCCAGCTCAAGAATGCCCCCAAAATCAATTGTGCCATGATATTTCCGCGCATATTTCGGAGCGACATCTTTGACAAATGTTTATAGAATAAAGCCAATCAAAACTTTGATGGACCAATCGAAAACCAACTATTTTTAAATGGCGGTTTAAGTTTTTATAGGTTGATATGGAAATTCATTACTGTGATGCATTGAAGAGGGGGTGACACTTGTCATTCTTGTCAACTAAAATTCAGGACCATTTTTGAAAGGCAATTTATTTAGTGTGGCGTACGGCTTCCATAATAATATATATGCGTGGTACGGCGCTATGCCGCGGAGGTGGCTCCAGCGCATATGGGCATATGGGGCATATTAATATTGACGACCATAATATAAATTCGTATAAATTAGGCTAAGTTAATTTATAATGTAATTTAATATTATGAAATAAATAAATCTAAATCTAAATCATGTTTTATTTATTCGTAGCCTATTTTCATGTTATTATGTGGGCCAATCCCGGCGGCACTGCAATGCCGGGCCGACCCGTGACGGGAGTGGAGCGAGCCCCGAACATCCCGTCGGTTTACAAAAATCAGTTTAATATACTGGTCCCTCAGTGAGGGAACTTTCAGATATTAAGCTGAAAAGAACAGATACTACACTTTGATCTTAGCCAAAAGGCCGAGAAGCGATACTGTTTCCGGCGAAATCGAGGCGGGTGATTGAATGGAGGAAAATCTTAACACCGCGATGTACGATTACTACTGGAGCACTACAGAGCCATCTAGCGGCAAATTCTGTCAACATTTTCCGTAGCCTAGTTGGTAGTGACCCTGCATACGAAGCTGGAGGTTCCGGGTTCGAATCCCGGCGAGGGCAGTATTTGTGTATTTATTTATCACAAATATTTGTTCCTTGGTCATGGCTGTGTATGTATTTAAGTATCTATACAGGGTGTTTTTTTTTCGACCGTTCAAATTCTACGTAGTGAATGTGTAGGTCATACTCACCAACTTTTACTATGGCGACAAAGTCGAAATCGCGAAAAAAAAATCAGCTGTTTCATACATTTCGGCCGGCGTAATGCCGCCAATTTGTATGAAACAGCTGATTTTTTTTTCGCGATTTCGACTTTGTCCCCATAGTAAAAGTTGGTCAGTATGACCTACACATTCACTACGTAGAATTTGAACGGTCAAAAAAAAACATCCTGTATGTATCTATCTATTATATATGTCGTCGCCTAGTACCCCTACCCACATCACAAGCCATAATGAGGGTTTTCTGAAATGACGTTCACCAGGGCGGCAGCACTGAGGCGTCAGGTCCAGAAACTTGTCTAAATTCTCAGAGCGCCTATAGTTTCGTGTTTAAATTAAATGTTTTGTATGAGTTAATAAAATTATATAAAAAAATAAAAATACATTCTAGCTGGTTTTTCTTTGGGGCTAGATAATTGTGTTTCTTAGCGGGACCTTACGGCTAAGTGGCGCCAGCTAGTGGCATACGTTTTTGATAAAACCCTCATTGAGGTTACCGTGGGACTAGTTTGATTTATGTGAGATGTCCCAAGATATTTATTTATTATCACACTTTGTCATATTCTCCACGCTTAAAATCAATGCTGATAACGTTACTAATTGTGTGCAATAATTGCAAACTTTTCCGTGTTAATAACATTTTTTTCGGTTACCGCAATTGTTAATTAATAATAAAAATTCACGGATATTAATTAATTACATCCCGACGTTTCGAACACTTGAAGGACGGGGATTTGAGTCTGCGGTATTAGGTTATTTCACACTTGAACAAACATTACCCAGATACTGCACGCAAAATTCCTGGGAGTAACTATTGATTCCGCCCTCAAATGGGACCACCACATTGACGTTCTATGTGGCAAGTTATCTGGTGCGTGTTTCGCTTTAACGAACCTTGCGAATATACTACCGCAACAGCAACTGCGCACAAGTTACTTCTCGCTGTTCCATTCCGGCATGAGTTACGCCTTGGAGTCATTACAGCAGCAGAATGGCACCGAGTGTTCGTCATACAAAAGCGTGCCATAAGAATTATCGCGAAAACCCTGCCAGGTACACCTGCTAGACACCTATTCACACAAATTAAAATACCCTACCATCACAATATATTTTCAACGTAGCTAAACATGTACACACACACACACATACATACTTTCGAAGTGAACAAACTGACTCGCACACGTTTAGGTAGTAAAGAACGACTGCTGCCCGTATCCCACAGACTGGCCAAGTCGTCCAAGACAATGCAAGTTGTTGGTCCAAAAATTTACAATTCACTTCCCATTGATATCCGTTTATTAGAGGATCACAATGTATTTCAAAACAAATGAAAGAAATGGCTCATTTGTAATGCATTTTACACTGTGGATGAATTATATGAGATATGACGTATGTACCAGATGTACCTACAAATAATGATTAAGAATGTTTATGTAATTTACTCTGATGACATACGTATAAATATATTTTTTTTATTATTATACCAATAACTATTAATTTATACTAATTGAATTTATATGTATCATGAATTGTATTCTTAGAATGATGAAACGTTGACATGTAATATTGTAATATTATGAATAAATGAGTATGAGTATGAAGGACGCGAATTCGCGTCTTCGGCATCCGAGATAAGAATTATGAAAATTATTTTTTATGCAATCGACCCATTTCAATTTGGAATTTGAACATTATTATACTGACACTTAGTCCAGATTTAACCCATTCATTGCCGACGCCTCATATTTTTAATCATCACGCAGTACCGCCGCCATCTACGGGACGACGCGAATTCGCGTCCACAGCATCACGTTAACAATTCAACGGACACGAATTCGCGTCCGCGGCATTAGGTTACGAATTAATTGAGATATTCATTTTCAGTTCTAATTCCTATTTTCTGCGACCATATATAACATGGCACATTGTTCAATTGTGCCATGATGGGCAGGACATAGCGCTTTTCTTAACACCGCGCATATTTCGGAGCGACATCTTTGACAAATGTTTATAGAATAAAGCCAATCAAAACTTTGATGGGCCAATCGGAACTATTTTTAAATGGCGGTTTAAGTTTTTATAGGTTGATATCGAAATTCATTACTGTGATGCATTGAAGAGGGGGTGACACTTGTCAACTAAAATTCAGGACCATTTTTGAAGGACAATTTAGTATGGCGTACGGCTTCAATGTTTTATTTGTTTGTAGCCTATTTTCATGTTATTATGTGGGCCAATCCCGGCGGCACTGCAATGCCGGGCCGACCCGTGACGGGAGTGGAGCGAGCCCCGAACATCCCGTCGGTTTACAAAAATCAGTTTAATATACTGGTCCCTCAGTGAGGGAACTTTCAGATATTAAGCTGAAAAGAACAGATACTACACTTTGATCTTAGCCAAAAGGCCGAGAAGCGATACTGATTCCGGCAAAATCGAGGCGGGTGACTGAATGGAGAAAAATCTTAACACCGCGATGTACGATTACTACTGGAGCACTACAGAGCCATCTAGCGGCAAATTCTGTCAACATACACTATTTTCCGTAGCCTAGTTGGTAGTGACCCTGCCTACGAAGCTGGAGGTTCCGGGTTCGAATCCCGGCGAGGGCATTATTTGTGTATTTATTTATCACAAATATTTGTTCCTTGGTCATGGCTGTTATGTATTTAAGTATCTATATGTAATTATGTATCTATCTATTATACCGGGTGGCCCATTCAAATCGGTCAGTATGGGAAAGTCTGAAACTATAAGACATACGAAGATTTGTTCTTAGGAACCATGTCATTGATTTTGATAATAAGAAAAACTGCGTTGATAAATATGAAAGAAAAAAGTTTTTTTTTTTTAAGATAAACACAATAAACACCTAGTAAAATAAATTTAAGTACGTGAAAACAATGAATTCCATTCATTTTAGACATCATGTTTCTTAGAGACATTTACTGCTTAAGACCTACACAAACGATATCTGAATAGAAATAGTGTATGTTTATTTTTTTCAAAACAACCGGGTTCGATTCCCTGGCTGGGTACAGTTTATTTTTCAAATATATGAATGCAGTTTTTCTTTTTATCAAAATCGGTGACATGGTTCCTAAGAACAAATCTTCGTATGTCTTATAGTTTCAGTCTTTCCCATACTGACCGATTTGAATGGGCCACCCTGTATATGTCGTCGCCTAGTACCACCCACATCACAAGCCATAATTGAGCATACCGTGGGTTTAGTTTCATTTGTGTGAGATGTCCCAAGATATTTATTTATTATCACACTCTGTCATATTCTCCACGCTTAAAATCAATGCTGATAAGATTATTAATAGTGGGCACTAATTGCAAACTTTTCCGTGTTAATAACATTTTTTTCGGTTGCTTACAAATCGGAAAATTACAAATGCACTGAATCCAGAAACCAGCGACGGTATAATACTATCCTTCATAAATAAAATAACATTTTGGTATCAGCTTTCAGGTACAGTTGATTTCTAACAAAAAAAAAACTAATAATTCGAGGACGCGAAAAAAAATTTTTTTCTTTTCATTTAGGCTTTTTGAATACTTTTTAACGTTTCCAGTACTGTTTATCATAACAACAATTTGTTTAAATTATTTATTTAAATTGTTTTTTTTTAGGTACAGGTTATTTCGTCAAGTCTATTCGTATTTTTTGATTGTCAGGCAAAAGGTGTGGTAATATTAGAGCACATTGTGGTAGCATTGTAACCAAAAAGAAGTTAAATGACGAGTTACGTCGAAAAACTTATTTCGAAAAAAGGTTGATATCTCTGAAACCAAGCCGTATCCAGGAAATTTTATGTAACATTAAAGACTCTAAATATGGTCAGGAATCCAGCATGCTCACGTGCACCCTGTACACTTATCTTCATTTATTTCCTGCCGGATATTTCTCAGGTCAGGTTATAAACTCACCCTGCTAGTGACGACGTTTCCATCGACAACCACCCTCTCGCCCTCTACGTAAGTGTAGTCGCCCGTGATCTTGTCCTTCGTGGTGGGGTAGGAAGTGACGCGTTTTAAATAAATATCTTGGGTCAACTTACACAAATCAGCCTAGTCTCACGGTAAGCTCAATTAAGGCTTATTATGTGGGTAGTTGGGTACCAAGCGACGATATATATACATATAATAGATGGATAAATATAGAATATAGATACTTAAATACATAGGACAGCCACGACCAAGGAACAAGTATTTGTGATAAATAAATACACAATTAATGCTCTCGCTGGGATTCGAATCCGGAACCTCCAACTTCATAGGCAAGGCACTACCAACTAGGTTACAGAGGCTGACGGATACTTCTCGGGTCAGCGGTGTAGGGTTAGAACCGGTATGTCTTGTTGCTATGCCAGAACAAAGGATATTTTGACTTATAAACTCACCCTGCTAGTGACGACGTTTCCATCGACAACCACCCTCTGGCCCTCTACGTAAGTGTAGTCGCCCGTGATCTTGTCCTTCGTGGTGGGGTAGGAAGTGACACGTTTCCGTGACCGATACCCAAGAAGTGACGCGATATAACACCACACAACTGACATCTATCAAGTTGTTATTACGCTCTCAGTAATATCTACAACGAGTTTTCTGACCCACTAAAAACCCTGATTTAATAGAATTTACTTGAATAACTTTTACTATGGGACCAATCACGTAATCTAAAAAAAATGTATTTTTCATACATTTTGACCGATCCATAACATTTTGTATAAATAAATATATCTTGGGACATCTCATACAAATCGACCTAGTCTCACGGTAAGCTCAATTAAGGCTTGTGATGTGGGTACCAAGCGACGATATATACCTATAATAAATAGACACATATAGATACTTAAATACATAGGATAGCCACAACCAAGGAACAAGACCGATTTACAGTGATCTGGGGCAATTTTTTTATTTATAGATTAGTAGTATTGTATGTAATATGTCCCAAGATATTTATTTATTTATATTTATAGCATGCTGAGATGAGACCATTTCGTGGTACCTTTTTTGTATATAATACCTACTTTGTCATTTTTCCTTTATCTGTATGTGTTCGACATTATTTTCTATGTATAATATGTACTCACCCTGCTAGTGACGACGTTTCCATCGACAACCACCCTCTCGCCCTCTACGTAAGTGTAGTCGCCCGTGATCTTGTCCTTCGTGGTGGGGTAGGAAGTGACACGTTTTCCGTGACCGATGCCGTGAGCTACGAATGCTGTTGGGGCTGAAAAAAAAAGAGATTTCTGTAATTCTACTTCTGTATCGGATGACGTGTATTTGTCCGACAAACATGTGATCTGAGGCTTTCTCATTTAACGGCCGAGGCGTGTATATTATTTTTCTGCTCAACGGAGCCGGCAAGCGGCAACTTAGTTTAGCGTCGCGGCCGGCAAAGTGCTGTTTGCCGGCCGGAAGGCAGAATAGTACATTACGACACACGTGCGAAAAACATGAAATTCGAAACGAGCGGCGATGTTTTAAAACACGACCGATAGGGAGTGTTTTAAATCGACACAAGTTACGAATTTTTGGACTTGACGTAAAATGACCCACTTCTCGCACTAGAGCCTAAAAAGTACACCATCTGTACTAAAAAAATAATTTTATTTCATGAGGTAACTGCGGTATAGGCCTCATTTCTAAACTCAGAGTCGCTCAACGAGCTATGGAGAAGGCTATGCTCGGAGTTTCTCTGCGTGATCGAATCAGAAATGAAGCGATCCGTAGGCGAACTAAAGTTACTGACATAGCCTTCTGGATTAGCAAGCTGAAGTGGCAATGGGCAGGCCACATTGCACGCAGAGCAGATGGTCGATGGGGTCAAAAAGTGCTCGAGTGGAGACCACAGCTAGGCAAACGCAGCGTAGGACGTCCACCCACAAGATGGAAAGACCTTATGAAGGTCGCCCGGATACGCTGGATGCGGGTCGCATCTAACCGGTACATTTGGAGGTCCAGAGGTGAGGCCTATGTTCAGCAGTGGACGTCTTATGGCTGAGATGATGATGATGAACTGCGGAGAAAATATTAGTAATATAATATTAGTTACCAGCACAGATAGCAGCCACGATTTTCCCAGCCTTCTCGTGCTCTTTAAGCAGTGTACCCACGACTGAAGACTTGGACAGACGGTCAGACCCTTCGAGACCTCCAGGAAGGATCACCTGCAACACCAATTAATAAAATAAAGCACCCAGGGGACTAATGTTGCATAGTTTGGTTGAAGAAAGTATCCTACACACTCTGCTAACATGAGTAGGGCATTTTTCCGAGCGTTTTAAACGCCGTGACTTCTGTGGCAACCTTATTTTATTTATTTTATTTATTTATTTTATTATTTGTACATCAGGCAGGCAGTTGATACAACTGATAGTTGCCTGCATCCAAATTATCTCTATTTAGTTCATCTTTTTTCCAGTTAGGTATTTGTCTAATCGGTTCTTAAACTGGTTGATGTTCTGTGCCGAAACCACATCTACTGGTAATTTATTCCATGTTTTGACCACTCTGTTGCTGAGAAAATGTTTGCGGGGGTTGTTTTTAGACAGTTCAGATATTAACTTAAATTGGTGGCCTCGCAGACGGGTGTTGCTATTATGCTTGTACAGGTCTTGAAATTGGCTAATATCATAATGACCAGTCAGAATCTTTAAACTGTGGTTTTAGGGTGATCCAGGAGCAGGGATCCGAACCGGTTTTTTAGAAAAACTTCAAAATACCTCAATATTAAAAAAAAAATTACACTTCATGTGGTTCTCAATAATTTAAGTAATTAAAAATATTAAAATTAACAACGACATATTTTTGAATGACACAATTAACAAAGAATTTATATACTGACGAACGAACAAGAAAGAAAATTGAACAGTTATTTTGTATGGAGAAAAAACCGGTATCTCTGCCCAGTACGTATAAAAAAAACATAGCAACGAGTGACATAAAAACGTGATTGACCCATGTAGTGACATACCGCGTCATATTGAGGAGTGGCGGCTAAAGCGTCCGAGAGGGCCGCATCTGGAACAAGGGTCACCTGCCGCGAGCAGAGCACCGGGGCGCTCCCATCCAGCCCTGCGACAGTCACTGTCACCTGTAATTTGTACTAAATTTAACATTTTTAGTACAGATGGTGCCTTTTTTAGGCTCTAGTGCGAGAAGGGGCTCATTTTACGTCAGGTCCAAAACTTCGGAGGGCCATCTGTACTAAAAAACGTCGTACGAGATGCGTGCAAAAAGGAAATTCGTAAAATTCGAGAATTATAAATTGAATGTTTATTTTACTATAATATAGGTAGAAAGCCGCAAGAAAAGTCACGTGAGCAGAATAGTCCCTTGTTAGTGGCTTTTGTGGACCTTAATAAAGCATTTGACACGGTGAGTCGGGAGGGCCTTTACATTGCCCTCGAACGGATAGGGTGTCCCCGAAAACTATTAAATCTAATAAAATCTTTCCATGAGAGTATGCAGGGCGCTGTTGTCCACGGCGGAAATACTTCTGCTCTGTTTGACATGCGAAGAGGAGTGCGGCAGGGTTGCGTCTTAGCTCCTACACTTTTTGGCATCTTTTTCTCTTTACTTCTGAAGGTTGCATTTAGGGACTTTGTACAGGGTGTTCATTTGCACACCAGAGCGGACGGGAAACTATTTAATACTGCCCTTTTGAAATCTCGCCGCAAACGCGAAGACCTGTATGTCGACTCGCTGCTCTTTGCCGACGACGCCGCATTCGTAGCCAAGACCCCTCAAGAATTACAGGCTCTTCTAGACAAATTTGCACATGCCTGTTCCCTCTTTTCAATGACAATAAATGCAAAGAAGACAGTTGTATTGGCGCAGGGATACAACCAGAGACCAACAATTTTGTTGGATGGTGCGGCCCTTGATGTTGTTGATCGTTTTTGTTACTTGGGATCCATTGTGTCAAGCAATATGTCACTAGACGTGGAAATTGGGAGTCGGCTTGGGAAAGCGGCTACGACGTTTGGGAGGCTAAGTGCAAGAGCATGGACCAACGAACATCTGACAACAAGAACCAAGATGATAGTATATCAAACTTGTGTTCTAAGTACACTCTTGTACGGAGCCGAAACCTGGACGTCGTATGCTAAGCAAGAAAGAAGACTCAATAATTTCCACATGCGGTGCCTTCGAAATATCTTAAACATCACCTGGCAAGACAGGGTCACAAATGAGAGAGTGTTGCAGGTTGCACAGCTTCCCAGCATTACCGCGATGCTTAAACAGCGTAGACTGCGGTGGCTGGGGCATGTGCACCGTATGGACGCCACTCGCTTACCAAGGCGCACCCTGTAAACCCTGTTAGGCGAAGTTGCTTTTGCCAAAAGAAGAGTCGGCAGACCCTTGTTACGTTTTAAGGACTGTACTAAGCGAGACATGCTTGCGTTCGGTATCAGCCCTGCTAACTGGGAACCAATGGCAAACGATCGGAAAAAGTGGAGGGCGGCTCTAGTGGAAGGATGCAAGGCTCACGACGAAAGTTGGTTTCAGGCTCTAGATGCGAAACGCAATAGGAGACACAACAATGAGAGAGGGGACACATCATCAACCCATTTATCTGACGACCCGTCACTGACATGCCAATTTTGCGGACGTCACTGTCGCTCCCGCATCGGGCTTTATAGTCATTCTAAACACTGCCGCAAAAACGCTGCATAAAATCATCTGATAAAGATGTCAAAGGCCTATGATGATGATGAGGTAGAAAGTTACCAATATATATTTCACGAACTATAACTCATGTCGATTTAAAACAGTCCCTTCGGTCGTGTTTTAAAACATCGCCACTCGTTTCGGATTTCCTGTTTTTCGCACTTGTGTCGTAATGTACTATTTTGACGCCACGTCAAATACAAAAACTGTCACTCACTCACACGCCTCGTCAACAAAATGTCAATTGAAGTCAATTTTACGCACCGCATGTGCGGTCTATATTGATCTGTGGACCAAGACTTATACATCGGCATTTGGTGTTGAACCTGCAGTGTCAATATATCAGTCATTGCCGTCTAAAAGGTTAAACAAGCGTGAGACATAATAACCAATATAATCAAACGGTTTTAAACCGTATTTAGTCACTACGTTCGACATGTTTCAGAGAGCCTAGGTCTCCATTATCAAGCACTGAGGTCCTCCTAACACGTTGAGTGCATTGTTCGTGCTTGGGTGCTTGATAATGGAGACCAAGGTTAAATAGACTTGAGAATTATACCTATTTGTAGACATTTGTACTGTTAAGAGTTTCTTTGGAAAGTTGAGTATGCGTACAGTCGAGTGCATTAATATATAGACACATTTGTAAGGGATCAGTATGAAGAAGTGTATATATATTTATGCCCTTGACTGTACGTTCTAATTCAAATGTTTAGAAAAATATAAATTCAAGATAGAATATACACAAAATTACAAAATAAATTAAATCAAAGACACCTAATATTAGGTACTGGCACATTTTATTTCGTTTTGATTAAGGTAAAAAAATCCCTAAATTTAATCAAATATATATTGTATGGAACAGATGTTTTCCAATTTTATTAGTAATGAGTGTAATGACCAAATATTTTGTAGTCAGATGCATAAATATATATAATTACAATATTAGACCTTAAGCTCCAGACATAAGTAAAAAAGTGTACACATACAGCGTGTTTTTCTTCATATGCTATAACTTTAAGGGAAGCTTATTTAGGTGAAATATAATTAATTTCTCTAAGAAACTATTGTTTCAACTCTTACCGTTATTGAGTTATTAAAAAAATAAGTTTAATCACTGAACATGTGTAGTAAAAAAAAATATTTTTTATCGAATTTTCCAAAAGCCGATATACCAGACAACTTCTATTAATGGCCCAAGTAACCTGTCTAATTTATCGCAAATCGAAACGAACACCCTGTATACAGTAATAAAAAAATTGTAGAACATCACACTCAAACTTACACCACTTCTCCGGAGCATGTCAACGGTGATGACCGTCTCCATCTCTTCAGCACCCTGAGCGAGGATCACTAGCGCTGTCTTTGACATGTTGCGGTGGAAGCTGTAAAGAAATTCCTCTTTCAAAGTGGGTCCATCACTTTTTTTATCCAGCATGCTCTACTAACATAAAACCATGTAAATAAAAAAAACTAAGACTTATAAATTTTAATGCTATTAAAATGTGATTTTAATGAGAACATTAGAATGTAACCATAGCAATCAGTGATTGACCCAAGTAAGTAACGGTAAGTAGTAAGTTTCGTGTTAGAAGTTAATGACAACAATGACTATCTGAGTTGCAAAATTGGCCGGGTGGTGACGGCAGTAAGAATACATTTGTCACCACCCCAACTCCTCCTGCGGGCGTCGTAAGAGTAGACTATGGGATTGAAGTGTCACTGACCATTATTTGATAAAAGGTTGATGATGGGCAGCAGCGTCATCGTAGTGGACACATTACTGCAATCGCCAATCCGCTTGCCCAGCGTGGCGATTATGTGCATTTACCTCCTAATGCGTCTCTATGCATAGTTAGGAGAGGCCTACGTCCAGCAGTGGACTATCATAGGCTGATGATGATGAGTTGCAAAACATTAGTTGAGTTATGCTGTCCTGGTAGTTCAGTTATATCATTATATATGCTGCCCTGGGGTATGAAAATCCATCACATCCATTACAAACAAACAACATGAAAAAATTACACACATTCAGCATCCTAAAAGTAGGTACATACAATAGTGCATCTAATCCCACCACAAGGTAAAATCAAATACACAATATTCGGCCGCTATATTGTTTACCATCCTTAATAGGTACACAATGTAGAATGTACTATGACGTTCAACTAATCAGTTTCAAATTAGTTAAGTCATACGTGCATAGATTTATTTAGCTCAATGCATGCAACTACTTTAATAATTGAAATATTTTAAACCTCTTAGTAATAACTACGTTACAACAATTAATCTTCATACAATTGGAATGTAGGTATAGGTATTAAGTTGTATTTAAAACAAGTTCATGACCTAGTAGGTATCACAAATAACCTAGGGAAGGAAACACACTTTAGTATTTTTTTCAACAACTGAATAAAAATGGAAAATGGTAAGAGCAATGTTCACATACTGTACCTTTTGATAAATGCACTTGAAATAATAAAAGCTTGTTCGTTTTTCACAAACTTTCGTAGAACAGGTGATGCCTGTAAAAGAACTTTCCGGGCTAAATACATTAAAATTTGACAGTTGTAACTTTTTAAAGGTCAAAATCAAAACAAAAATGCCGGTTGGCTTAATGATATTATGCAATCAAAATGTCACTATACATTTAACCTTAACCCTGACTTTTTGAATGTAAGAGATGACTGTAACGTCTGATTCTCAGATTAAATTTTAAGTACTTTCAATTAACACATGTTAATTAAAATTCCTATTAAAATAAGAATAATATAAAAAAGAAATCTAAGCGTATGGACAATTCTACAGGATTTCCGAACGAAACATCATTTGTCTATGACAAAATGTTGTCAGGCGATATGAAATTCCCCTAAAATTAGAAACTTCCGATTGTATTTGAATAACTACGATCACTGAGGCCTGTCTTACTGAAACAATTAAAATGCTTTGTTGAACAATATAACATTAGTCGTACCAACCTACATTTGAAAGCATGATCAACATTTCTAAGCGGATAATTATGAAACTGCTTACATAACAAAATTTGGGAATGGTTTTACTGTAATCGACCCTTAGGTTGCGATGCACAAAATGGTCAGAAATAGCCTTTCGATTGATTTAGCTGAGATATTCTGGAAATATAGCCACTAATAGTCTGATCTGTGCGATGTTACAACTTTAATTTATGACCAGATTTTAAAAGATAACGAATTTTGGTTCAACGAAAATGATGTAGCTATTATGGATGACGCTACTATCTTTTCGGTTACTATCACAATTCACATACCTATTTCACATCACAGACCCGTCGTCAAGTGTCAGTTCTAAACTTGAAACTAAAAGGAAATTTAAGAATTTAGTCTGGCAGCACAAAATAGCCAAGCCCGACAGATGTTCGTTGATACAAAATCTATATTGTCTATGTGCTGCTTCCTTTCTTTCACTCGGTAATTTTTATTCAACAATGAATTTATAAAATCACTTGGTTTTCGATCAAGTATGCTTCCAAATAACATGCTTTTATATTACGGTTTTGCTAAAATAATCTCTGGTAATCAAATTATGTGTGAAGTCTAGAATTCGTGAATAAATTCCGCAGAGGTTAGTTTTTGATCGTTAGGAAAAAAACAGTTTTTTCATCATAGTTTCCTTTGTTTCTCGACTACAAGGCATGGATTTCGTGAAACGGGAAGACCAAGCAATAATCGACGATGAACTGCAACAGCAATATAAACTTTACATGGAGAATGTAAGTAATTCATTGTTAAATTTAAACTATGAAGTAAAATTTGCGTTAATTTGTTCAACGGTTTTTGTCCAACTATATTGACAATTTTTTTTGTGTTTTACTTAGTTTCACTCGGGTTTCACGTTTACAGTCATACTATAATTGGAATAAATCTTCAATCAGTAGTAAAAATCAATCATGTAACAATATTACATGTGTCTTTATACTAATACAATGTTACAATATTGAATTACATATCAAATTACAGTCTTAATGTATTTACACAACCCTAAAAAAAATATAAGGATATTATCCTGTTTAGATAACCAGTATAGCTATGATAATGATAGTAAACAAAAGATCCTTTTCATAAAGGAAGCAGAATATTGTTGTGGTTATAAAAATTATCTGATTGTGTTTTAAAAAGTATATTATTGTCTATGACCACATCACAATTCCTCACCCTAGACCTTACCCGGCTACCAAATCTAATCTTTGGATGTATTTTTACCTTATGTCTTTTTATGGCTTTCACTCTTTGCCAAATAGCAAAGTGGATTTTGCAAATGTTGAGTAATACAAACTTACAAAGTAAATGTTCGCAAAATTTAAAACTTAGTATTTAAAAAGTGTTTTAAAAAAAGTTTTTTTACTAGCTGTAATGCTGTTCAGCAGAGAGTAACAAAAAATTACATGTGATGGACAAATCACATGTAATTTTTGTTACTGATGCCTCCACTGGTGATAATTGGTGATTTTTTCTTGACAAATTAGGGGAAGCTTATTTAGGTCAAGTAAGTATAATTAATCTCTCTAAGAAACTAGTGTCTTAACCCTTTATCTACGGGTGTCAGCCAGAGTTGCCACCACTGACAAAATATAGTTATACTTATGTAATGGTATCATGTGAAAAAACAAGTCGACCTGAGTTTCTTACTCGTTCTTCTCAGGATAGTGGTGAAGGGTTAGAACCGGTAGTGGATTGTTTTTTCTCTTGATATTGTGTCAGATGAGATCTTTATTAATAAGCTTACATAAAGAATAGTTTGGCTTGACTTACAAATCAAACAATACAACAGCAAATATTGGCACCATATGTAAAGACTCATTGCTGTTATTGAGTTATTTAAAAAATTAGTTTAATGACTGAACAAGTGCAATGCAACCTTTATTATTTCTTAGTGTTACTTATTTTGACACATGCCGTCAATCACCTGAGGTTAATTTAGTTATTCTTAAGGTTCTCTCACACTTAGCATTTCATTTATTATGTATGAATGTGTAAAAAAATTTTTTTTTTCTAATTTCATAAAATTCGATATGAGTAGTTCTCAGAAACTTTGTACACAATTAAGACAAATTGACAAATGTACTGTATGTAATGTAATAGACATCATGTAATCTTGCTATGATTTAATATCCGGTAATAAAGGGCTTATTATTATTATAAACCTAATGATCAGTAAATAATCACCAAATGAAAAAAATTAAAAACCTCTTCAACCGATTTTTCCAAGATCCCCGATTTGTTTCCATCATTGGTTTCCTATCATCAAATCCTACTTTCTGAATGCAAATGCTTGTAAGTGAATTCAAATTACCAAAAGCGCCATACATGTATGTACCTATAACATTTAAAGAGATCCCTCGATTTCTCCAAGATCCCATCATTAGACTCCAACTTGGTGCCAACGGGACCATCTTGGGGTTATACATGTTTGATTACAAAAAAAAATTAAAATGGGTTCACTTTTTTCAGAGATATCGGGTAACAGATACAGTCGAGGGCATAAATATGTATACACTTTTTTATCTTATGCTGTTAAAATAAGGTGCAAAAGTCACTTTTGCACCTTATTTTAACAGCATAAGATAAAAAAGTGTATACATATTTATGCCCTTGACTGTACAATAAAAAAAGGGTATAATTGAGAACCTCCTCCTTTTTTCAAGTCGGTTAAAAAATCCTATCAATATTCTTTAGATAAGTAATCTCATGCTGATGGTGCTGCAAATATTTTTGCTAGTAGTTTACATTTGTATGGTATCAGTAATTTTATCCTAATTACTTGATAATCATATTAATTGAGACACTTGCTGGGGCAAAGTACATAAGTTTTTTATTTGTAATGGTATGGATTTTGAATAAAACTTTTCATGTTTTCGCTTCTTTAATTTATTAGTAAGCAGTTTTTAGAAAAAACGGAGCCTTAAAATACAGGACCCCAGTAGAATAGTGGAACCTTGGAAACTTGATAGTGTAATAATACGAAGCTAGTTATTGTCGCTAAAACTATATTTCTTTCAAGACGACCTGACAGAGTGTACAAATCCCCTCATATGTGGTCTGTCAAAAATGTACTATTGTAAAATTTATACTGCAAACCTTGACTTCTGTCAAGGTTTACAGTATAATTCACATTGGCGACAGACAACCTTTTCGGTCGCCTCGACAGTTGAGAGGATCTGTTACTCATGTACTTTTTATTCTTAATTTTTTTCATTGTCTTGCACATGGCCATTATCAAGTTATAGCAAATAAATGAAATGATTTTATTTTAAATTTCATTTCAGTAACAGTTGCTAAGTTATTTTTTTTCCATCCATCAAAAGATATTGTGAGACATACATTGCTTCGCGTCGCGCCTGCAATAATCTAAATGACAAGTTCTAATGGGACGAAAGCGTTAGTCTTCATCCATAAAACTGCACAAATGTCATCTCACTCACAAAAAAAAAAGGTTATTAACAATTTATAGGAAACAGTGGCGTGCACACAGTATTGAGGCAGGGTAGACAAAAAAAGGTCAAGTGCGAGTCGGACTCGTTTTCGTAAAATTATTTATCTAGAGGAGGTTTAAATATTTATTTTATTCCTTTTTTTAGTATTTGTTGTTATCATCATCCGCCTATGTTAGTCCACTGCTGGACATAGGCCTCTCCTATTAACTATGCGTATAGACGCATTAGGAGGTAAATGCCCATAATCGCCACGCTGGGCAAGCGGCTTGGCGATCGCAGTACTGTGTCCACTAGGTATGATGACGCTGCTGCCCATCATCAATCTTGTAGAATGGTCAGTGACACTTTAATTTTTCACCCCAATTCCTCCTGCGGGTGTCGTAAGAGTCGACTAAGGGATTTGTTGTTATACTAAAATAAAAATTCATCAACCCTAAAAAGCAAGTAACTTAACAAAAATGTTGTTTCTCACTAACTGCAGATCCGGCGTAGCCCGGCCCTTTTCAACAATTTTTTTTTGTTAATAGGAAGCTTTGAGAAAGCATTGTTTATTACTTTTTGTACATACAAAACACCACTACAGCTATCACATTTTAAATTTGTTATCCATTTTACAAACACTAACACTTTTCGCGGCACGGCATACGTTATCATTGTTATCAAGTTGAAATCAAGAACAATGGTAGATGCATAAAAAATGTAAACAAGCAATCTTGCAAAAGCGACTAAAAACATATGCTCGTACTTGCACGGCACTCCATAAAAAAAGCTATTTTTTAAAATAGTCGTGTTATTCTCCGCCATCTTTGGTCATTCGGGAATCTTCGGCCGTCGTCGTATATGCCCTGGCCACGACATTGGTCTAAGGCGACCGCGGCAGCGGCGAGCGGGGCGGCGAAAACGGTCTAAGCGGTTAGCATGCCACGACAACGGTCTAAGCGCCTAAGCGGTGAGCGAATGGGACGTAATCAAAGGACACAAAATATCATTATCAAAAGTGGCCCTTCTAGTACGGTCAAATCGTATATTAAACTCGCAAAACATGTAGTAAAGCTGCATTTTTGGTATGTTGTTTAGACACCATAGGGCACTATAAAACCACATTTTGCAAGCAAAAAAAAGTTGTGCTAGTTACGTAGTACGTGAAAAACTGCGAAATTTACGGTCATTTTTCAGTTTCTGATTTTTATTAAAAAAACCTTAAGTTTTTTGTCATAATATGTTAGGAAGCGTTTAAAGATTAATAAATTTCCAACAAGTTGAGCTAACATGTATTACCGTAGGTCTTATAGTTTTAGAGATTTGCGACTTCTTAAAAGTACTCTTTTTTGTAAACTAACGCTATTTTGAGTTTTCCTAACGATTTCCGCTTAATATCGCCTCACCTAATTATGCTACGAAAAACATGCAATAATGACCTTATAGCGCACTTAATATTCTTTCGTTAAAGGGTAAAATCATGTCAGCAAACTTTGTAATTGAAAATAAAAAGGCGTAATTCAAAAGGCAGTAGGCCCGCTATCTAAGTTTTTCATACAAATCGCAAGTCGTGTTGCAACGCTGCAATTTTAGTATATTATATAGGCCCTATAAGGACGTACAAAAATGTATATAACAAGAAATACAAAAAAACAATTTCGGCATAAGACAACAAAAACTGAAAAATTATTGGACTTCTTTTACTTTTTGACGTTTAATTAAGAAACTATTATCTTTTTGATACTAATTGCTACAAAACTTAAAAAGAATATTAAATTTGAAAGGATTTGAGCTACCTTGCATCACTCTAAATTATATAGATTTAGAGATACGACATTTCAAAATGTGCCCTTCATTAAGTTAAGAAAATAAATGCATGTTTTGAAGCCTCGTATACCCCCAACTTTAAGACTTACAGTAATTGTTATCGGCTCAATTTGTTCCAAATTTAATGTAGTTGTTATCTACAATTACTTTTTTTTTCTTAGCGCGAACGTTTTGCCAATATTTAGTGAATAGCTTTAACGTAACCTAAAATTTGTTTAATTTTTGATAAAAGGGCGCTTTATGAAATGTCGTATCTCAAAATATATATAGCTTACGGTGATGCAACGTAGCTCAAATCCTTTCAAATTCAATGTTCTTTCTTAATTTTATAGCAATTAGTATCAAAAAGATAATAGATTTTTAGTTAAACGTCAAAAACTAAAAAAAGTCCGATTTTTTTTCCGTTTTTTACGTCCTATGCCCAAACTATTATTTTGTTTTTCTTTTAATATGCATTTTCGTATATATCTATAAGGCCTTTATAATATAACAAAATTGCAGCTTTGCAACTCGACTTGCGAATTGTATGAAAAACTTAGGTAGCAGGCCTCCTGCCTTATGAATTTCGCGTTTATACTTTCAACTGCAAAGTTCACTGACCTAATTTTAGCCTTAAATTAAAGAATATAAAGTGCGCTATAAGGTCATTATGGCATGTTTTTCGTAGCATAATTAGGTGAGGCGATATTAAGCCGAAAATGTTAGCAAAACACAAAATTTTATCTAGTTTACAAAAAGGAGTACTTTTGAAAGTCTCGAATCTCTGAAACTATAAGACCTACGGTAATGCATGTTAGCTCAACTTGTTGGAAATTTATTAGTCTTTAAACGTTTAATAACATATGACATCAAAAAACGTAAGGTGTTTTAAATAAAAATCAGAAACTAAAAAATGGCCATAAATTTCGCAGTTTTTCACGTACTACCCAGCTAGCACAACTTTTTTTTGCTTGCAAAATGTGGTTTTATACTGCCCTATGGTATCTAAATAACATACCAAAAATGCAGCGATACTACTTGATTTGCGAGTTTAGGGTAAAATTATGTACGATTTGACCGTACTATTCAGTGTCTCGAAATTATTATTCATAAATTATTTTGTAAGCAATCCTATTTAATATACAATAATATTCAACTTACCGCTCTGATTCGGAAAATGTTCTTTTATTTCTTCCCATAACCGTTTTATTACATGCCGCAACTTGTGTTGCGAATGCTGTGCCATCCACAAGGCAGGCCTATTTAAAATTTTACTTATAAACACCTCTGTGTCCAACATCGCGGAGCGAATAAAACAAAATATTTTGATCTTTAAAATTCCGCCCGATACGTGCCGCCGCTAAGACCGTTCGCGCCGCTCGAAGTCGTGGCATGGCTCAAACCGCCAGTGCGTTTAATCTCGCCGCCCGCCGCGCCGCTGGTCGCCTTAGCCAGTCGCGCAAGTAAATTCGCGCGCGATTTAGCCCACAGCGAATTGTCGTGGCATGCTTCTTTAGCGGTCTTGATTTTGTTTAATTCGCTCGCCGCTGATCGCCTTAGCCAGTCGCCTTAGACCAATGTCGTGGCCAGGGCAATACTTTCGCCTAGCTTGCGAAAAGACAGCGGCTAGCCAGCGGCTAAATGTCTGTTAGTGTGCGTTACTTGGCATCAAAGTGTGCACGTTTTTATAGGAAAGCACACTACGCTGTACATGCGTAACTGCGGCACACTGACGCACACATATAAACGCTTTTTAGACTCAAATGGTTTCTGTCTTAGCCGTCAAAAGCCGGTAGCGGCGCTAGTTCCGCGTCGATGTTCACACCGCACATCGATTCTCGTCTCGCGTCAGCGAAAGTGACAATGTACCGATAGAATCGATAGATGGAGCTATTTTATACTTAAAAATTATTTATTGATTAAATGATTGTGCACTTATATTATTTTATGAAATATGGAATTAAAACGGGTAGATAAGAGTATCCCAGTAGGGTAGACAGTGTCTTTCTGTCTATATGAAGCGCACGCCACTGATAGGAAATAAAAATTAAAGGGGCGCATTTTCTGGAACCTTAACACGGCTATCAGAGAAAAACATAATATTCTTACCTTCAGAAAACAGACAATACGCCTTTGGAAGCCTTCCTCTCGATATAAGGAAAGCTCAGAGTAAACTCTCCTTCAAGCACATGCTTCGCAAGCATCTGTTGTCAAAGTTGCGTGACCGATAATCTTATCTGGGGGCACGGCAGTGCCCCCGCCAAGTCGAGCAAAAAAAAGGCACGGCCGTACCATCCTTTTCTCGAAGCCGTTCAGGCCATTTTCAACCGTCTCGTCTGTAATTTCGCGCTGGTTACAGCTAGAAGTCTGAATTTTCTGCGACGTGTAGGCCATAACATGAGTTACATAATAATCTTGTTTGATTTCAATTATAACTGGTAGTTTAAAAATTACCGCATGTCAAAGTTCCTTAGTTTTGTCACTCACTGACTCACCGATCATCAATAATCTAAGGTATTTCTAGATGGCCTAGGAGCTCAAAATTTGAAACATAAGTAGTTTATAGCCTGCCTATTACACAAAAAATCTGAAAATTGGAAATTTCTGCCAGATTTTAAAGTTATGCAAACTACTGAAATAAGTTTGTAATCCCATACAAATACATGCTAATACAAAATTAATTATGCGGTTGTTGCAAATAAGTTTATATGGCGGAATGAAGCGGGTTGGAACAAAGAGTTCTTTGGATTGTGGGTTTTCTAGCCAAATATTTTTATTGGTTTCGCACGCTTTTCTACTGACATAATTTGGTTGTCAGAGTATATATAGTCATCCTATTATGCCTTTGTCAAATGTACATAGGTAAGTAATAAAATCAACTGTTTAACCAACCCTAATTTAGCAATGCCCTAAAGACATTCAGTAAGATGTGGTCGATGGCCAAGTCATTCTTTACATTAAAAAAATACAGATATCTTATATTAATACAATACTATAAGATGTTGTTAATTATGTAATTGTTATAAGGTAACAATTTATGACAAAGCTGCTAGACAAATGTTCCCATGGATAGGTAGGGAGGGGTAGATCATCAAACTTAATTTGCTTGGTAATCTCAAGCTAATTTGGCTTACTCTTTATTGATACCTATAATAAAATGAGTATTTCTACATGCAGTTTCAAGTTAGGCAAGTTAGTAGAAATCGAGTTTTATGGATACCCCCTTGTAGTAACTACAGAATTATTGACTTGGTTAAACAATTGATCTCATAACTTTTTTGTGGTGTAACAACTGCTATGCTGCGAGACTTGCACCTTTTTACATGTAATGTTTTTGATGGGATTGATATTTCATTGTGTGTCTAGTGTGTATGTATGTGTATGGTATAAAGTATAATATGTGTAAGTCTATTGAATTTTTAGACGGCAATAGTTGTGACTTCATTTTACAATTTTATAGCCTGCACCTATCAAACCTCTCTTTTTGGCCCAGTGGTTGACTGGTAGAGAATGCCTTAAGGCAGGGATCGGAACCGGTTTTTTAGAAAAACCTCAAAATAGCTAAATATTTTTAAATGTTTTACACTTTTTATCTAGTTTTCAACGTATTTTTGAATTACTCCATTAACAAAAAAAATATACCGAAGAACGGAATTCGAACCGTTCTTTTGTATGGAAAAAAATCCGTTATCTGATCCCTGCCTTAAGGCACTGGTCTCACGGCGAGCTACTAAGCTATGAACTATTGGTTAGAAACACGAACAAAAGATACGCACTCCCGTGTAAATAAAAGAGACACGGCTATACTCACCCAGCTATCAGCTATCACCGCCGGGCGAGTATCGATATCGCCGTGTCTCTTTTATTTACACTGGAGTTTAAATAAAAGAGACACGGAGCCTTAGGCATTAAGTCCGCCATTTGTACTTTCATTTTGTGCAGTAAAGCTTAAATAAATAAATAACAAATTGTTTCAGGTTCAAAAAACCCATCATATCGAGCCAAGCGACTACCAGCACAGTCTCTCAATGGAGCAACTACACCAAATACAAACCTCTATTAACACAACCATAGCCCACAACTTCCAACTACCCCTCTCTCCTCGACAAATATCAACCCTCATGCTGAAAACCAACCACTTCAACCAGATACCAGCACATTTGCCACGAAACTTCGAAGTGGACTTACAAAACTTGGACCTAACCTTAAGAAATGAGGATATAATCAATCAGAATTTGAGGTTGAACGAAATAGAGCTGCAGGCGGCTCAGAATCTTCACCTCAATGAGCAGGAGTTGTCGAGGTTGAACCAGGATTTGAGGTTGGAGTTACCTCAGAATTTGGGACGGGATATGGAGCTGGGGCATGAGCTGATGAATCATATTGATGATAGAAGAATGGATGGGATTATGGAGACCAGGTGAGAACTGAATGGTTAAGTAGTCAGGAATTGTTACCGGAGTTGTTAAAATTGTGCATTGTTCAAGACCTTACACAAAATTTTACGTCATAAAATGTCCCCCTTATTCATAAACGTCTGCTAACCTGAGTTGGGCAAAAAGTAATATGATTACTCCTTCCTATTACTTTTGTATGTGTACGTAATAAATATTACAAAGTACACATCATCATCATCATCATCACATCAGCCGAAAGACGTCCACTGCTGAACATAAGGCCTCTCCCAAAGATTGCCACAATGACCGGTCCTGCGCCACCCGCATCCAGCGGACTCCTGCGACCTTCACCAGGTCATCAGTCCACCTTGTGGGGGGCCTACCCACGCTACGCCTTCCGGTACGTGGCCGCCACTCAAGAACCTTCCCGCCCCAACGGCCATCGGTTCTACGCGCAATGTGCCCCGCCCACTGACACTTCAGTTTAGCGATTCGGAGAGCTATTTCGGTTACTTTGGTTCTGCTGCGGATGGTCTCATTTTTAATTCGATCACGCAGAGAGACTCCTAGCATAGCCCTCTCCATTGCCCTTTGGGTGACTTTGAGCCTTCTTATGAGGCCCATTGTAAGCGGCCACGTTTCAGTACCGTATGTCATCACTGGCAACACACACTGATCAAAGACTTTCGTCTTCAAATGAGACAACATACACAGTAAGTACACATACAAATGTAATATACAGAAGTAATCATATTACTTTTTGCCCAACTCTGCTGCTAACTTAACAAGCCGCTAATAACAGTTTGTCCCTTTCGGTCGTAACAATGTGTCCATAAGAGCAAAAGGGACAAACTATTATTAGCGGCCTGTTAAGTAACAGACGTTTAATGAATGTCGTCATAAATGAAATTGCTCACGTCGTTTTCTAACCTCCTAAGACCAAATGTACAATACAATTTACCATTTCAATGAAATTTAAACCTTTCATAAATTCGATAAATTCTCATTTCCTTAGTGTGACTCATTTTACAAACAAACGTAGTTCAGCACTATTCCTTACATAGCAAGGTTCAAAAATATGATTTAAGGAAAATACTGCCACCATTGGTGCGCCTTACGAGGCTAAATAAGGGCCGATGTAGACCGGAATGGCAGAGGCGATCCCTTTTATTGTGAAATAATTTTAAACTTTATAATACATACTAAAAAATATCAGTGTCGCTTGAAATACTCGAAAAGGTCGCGCGGTGCCGCTGACGGCCGCGCGGACCTAAGGGTAAAAAACTACAGAGATAATTTTACAAAACCTTATTGTTTACAGGATGGTTCTAGAAGAACCTCGGCCGCTGGAGCAGCATCAGAACCAGATCCCGATGCCGTTCCACATCAAGTTAGAGCAGGAGGAAGAAGGGTACTTCTACGAGAACGTCAACCAGGGGATCAACGTTAACGGACTGAGCAGTGAGTACAGAATACCTGCCCAAATAGGCTACTTGACTCATATCAAATTTAGTGCAAAAAATTATTATTTTCTGTAGTATTTATTGTAAAGATCAATATTTTTCGATTACGGTGTATTAAAAGTGTTTGATAGGTACATATTTTTATTGAAAAATAAGAACATCTTTAATTAAAAATTCAAACGAAAGCGTATCAATGAATTTCCGATAAAAAATGCCTTTTGTGCTATTTTTTTTAATTTCGTACTCTGAAAACGGTGTCGGCCATGATGTGATGTCATAGGATCTTAAACTAACTTCATGTCGAATCTTATACGTGAAATTCGCCATGGACATTAGGGTGGATCGTTTTTTTTATTTTCGGATAATCATAAAATAATCTTTACGAATCGATACTATGCGGCTAGAAAAACAAAAAATATTATGACCATTTTTGGATATTTTATCCTTATGGACCCCATATAGAAGCCCGAAAATCAGCCTTATTTTTAAGGTTTTTTAAAGAAAACTCGGATGAGCAAGGATATTTTCTGTTTTAATTTTATGGATAAACAAAATAGGATTGTTTTTCATAAATTTAAGGTTTGTGTGATTTAATTATATGAAAATTGTTCGCAGTATCTCCAAAAAATAATTTTCAACTTTGAGGCTCTTGGGGCAGTACTTCCCGAACGATTATCGGAAAAAGATATATTGTTGAAAAAGTTACTTTTTAGACAGGTTATTCCTATACGTGGCCCGTATCAGAAAACCCTGAAAAAAATTTTGGTCCATACATTGAAGTATGAAAAAAAAAATTTTTTTCAGATTTTTGGAACCGCGGGCCAATAGAATGATAGTCGTAAAAAGTAACATTCTTTAACAATATACCTTTTTCCGATATTCATTTGGCAAATACTGCCCCAAGAGCCTCAAAGTTGAAAACCAGTGTTTGCCGATACTGGTTATAATTTTCATATAATTAAATTGTGCATATTCTAAATTTATGACAAATAATGTTATTTTGTTTCTACATAAAAATAAAACCGAAAATATTCACGAACTACTGAGTTTTCTTAAAAAAACCTTAAAAATAGAGTAAATTTTTGGGCCTATAAACGAAGTACAAAATAAAAGTAAATCCAAAAATGATTTTTTGTTTCTCTAGCCACGAAGTATCGATCCATAAAGATTATTTTATGAATTTCCGAAAATAAAAAAATCGATCCACCCTAATGGACATGTAGGCATGTAGCTTTGCTGTGACATTGACATAACATAAGTGACATGTCAAATGTTTGTTTTCGGTTTGAGTGACGTCACACCACAGATAATCTAAGCATTAACATGACTAGTATCGTTTTCGCGCGGTAACGAAAGTTTAAATTTTAAGTTATAATTTTGCGGTTTTCTAGGTCGTGAAAAAATATATTTATATTAATATATTTATCCGTTAATCAGATATTGATTAATAATAATAATAATATAAGACAAACTTTAAAAATGGGTCAAGTAGCCTATTATCATCAGCCTATCTCAGTACACTAAAATAAATAATAAAAATAAATTAAAATTGTTTATTTCAGACTAATGTCCATACAATTGTTAGTAAAAATACACATAGGACTTACATGACTACGTTAGTTACTAGCTTACCTACTACATACATACAACATACTTTATACATACAGGCTGGTCCAAACCTTGACGTCAAAATTTTTTTTTTAAGTTTCCTCACGTCATGAGCTATCAGAATATACCCCATGTATGTTAGCCGATTTTTGTAGTTTTCGAGTTATGAATTTTTTTAATTTTTTTTTTTTTTAAATTCTGGAATGAAGAAATTTATTAATAAAAAAAAACTATTGGGCTTTTTAACTAGTGTCTTTTTGTAAAAGTATTACTACAAATAAAGCATTTACTGACAAAAAAATTAGCGTCCTCTCTTGTATCAATACAAGTAGGATAAAAAATACCAAATTCAAAATTTTACGTTAAAAACGCATCAAAATAGCATTAATGTACGTAAATAAAAAAAATAAAACATATCCCAAGGATTTTTGGTAATCTAAAGACTGCCCTAGACCTTAAACCTTCATAAAACCAAAAAAAAGTGATACTTAATGATGAGGATTTTTCGGAGTAGTCAGTCAAATAAACTTGAAAAAGCTTAAAATTGTTGATAGCTACCACCGTCTTACCCGTTAACCTGCCACTAAATAGTTAGTACTGTGTTCCGGTTTGTGGATAAGATTGCCGGTGTAATTACTGGCATAGAGGCAATCCATCTAAGTCCTGAGGGTAGGTATCGCATAGGCGATTTTTTGGTCACTATGTCCATGGGTCTCAGTTCCCGCTTTCCATCAGGTGGGCTGAGACCTCAGTTGTCTACCTTCGTCACATAAAAAAAAAATTGTATATATATTTATTGAGATGAGTTTGTCTCTGTAACACATGTTTTCCTTTTCTCTCGCTATACTGCACTTACGTATGAAAATTGGTGAGTATATTCATTTTAAATAGTAACAAAAACTCTAATTTCCAGGTCAAATTCCTGTCCATACGGACCATACGCAATCACAAACAATACAGCACGATCATATGTACGTGTACAACGGACATGTCAGCAATGTACCGGCGTTAAACTCGTTAGACCTCTACGCCAGACCTCAGAACTATGTCCAAAACTACGTCAACGTACCAGAGAACCCGGAAAACTTAGTTGTCCATAGACAATTTGAGAATACCAGTCCGTACGCTGAAGAATTTAAAAAGTTACGACCGGACGCGAAAGGAGAAAAAAATGAGCCTAAAGAGAACCAGAAACCGGAAACGAATAAGATTCTATTTTCAAACTATCAGAATGATTTTGTTGCGGAGAAGAATGAAAATGATTCGAGCGCTCAAAATAAAATAACCGAAGAATTGTCTATGAATATCAAAGGAGAATATTCTTGCTATAAATGTAATGACGTTTTTTCGACAAAAAGAGGTTTAAAGCAACATGCTAAAAGCTGTACGGAGGCTAGCGACCAAGTGGAAAAACTTGGGAAATTCGTTTGCTCGCAATGTCCTTATAGATGCCAATCGCCCGCCATTTTGAAAATTCACGAACGCACCCATACAGGCGAAAAGCCGTTTTCTTGTACGTTTT